>CM053030.1:59223363-59368363 GCA_028564925.1 Lithobates sylvaticus
TTTTTTTTGTTTCTGTTACAAAACTTTGTAAATAAGTATGTTTTCACCTTCACTGATGGGCACTAATGGGGCTGCACTGATGGGCACTTATAAGGTGGAAATGATGGGCACCGATGAGGTGGCACCAATGAGGTGGCACCGATGGGCACTAATATGCGGCACTGATGGGGCACTAATATGGGGCACTAATATGCAGCACTGATGGGTACACATATGTGCCACTGATGGGCACTGAAAGGCTGCATGGATGGGCACTGATAGGTGGCACGGGTGAGCATGGCTGGGCACTGATAGGTGGCACTGATGTACATTAATGGATGGTACTGATGGATGCCAATCAGTGCCAAACAATAATGCCTGCCAATCAGGGATGCCCATTGTGGGCACTGAATGGCATCCCTGGTGGCCATGGGTGGCATATCTGGTGGTGACTAGTGGTGGGCATCCCTGGTGGTCCTGGTGGCATCCCTGGTGGTCCTGGGTGGGCATTCTCAGGGGGGCTGCGCTGATAATCATCCAGCACAGACCCCCCCTGTCAGGAGAGCAGCCGATCGGCTCTCCTCTACTCGCACCTGACAGACACAAGTAAGGAAAAGCCGTTCAATGGCTCTTCCTGTTTATATCGGGATCAGCCGTGATTGGACATGGCTGATCACATGGTAAAGGATCTCTGTCAGAGACTCTTTACCTAGATCGGAGTTGCGGTGTGTCAGACTGACACACCGCAGCAACGAACGCCGCAATGTGCAACCCCGGAGGCCCGCAGCAGCTTGATATCCTATCGAAATCATATGACGTCCGGTCAGGATATCGCAACCACTTTGCCAACGTCATATTGCTATATGGCGGGTGGGTGGTTAACTGATCTAGCTTGAGTAAAGTTACATTTTAATGTTTACTTTAGCAAGAGGGCTGGCTGTACTGTCTTATTGCAGACAGCAATTCTCTTCTGCCTCCCCCTGCAGCGCTGTCAGCTTCTCCTCCTCTTTCTCCCTCCGGCTGCACTGCAGGGGGATTGGTTCTAGCACATGCGCTGCTTCTATCTGTCCAGGCCCCCCTGTATGCCCCTTTCCCCCGCAGTGCTTCCGGCTTCCCTCCTCTCCATCCGGAAGCTGCTGCAGGCACACAGATGGATGATTCAGAATAGAGAGCAGGGGGAAGGGGCCTGTAAATATGTAATTTTCTTTCCTGAATAAACACAGTGAGTGAGTGATCGGTATCAATCACTCTTGTTTCCATTCATCACTACATAGCATAGTAAACTGTATTTATTATGCTTCAGTTTGTGAATGAGCAGAAAGCCTTAAAGCCCTTCCTATTCATTCTTTTTTTTTTTTTTATAATTCAAACTTTATTAAACATTTTTTTCCCTTATTACATTCAACAATTACATGTGTCTATGACAGTGTGTCTATGACTACAGTATAAAGAGGACCAAGAATAATTTACAATTTTCTTGTCTTTGGAGGTTGCCCCCCCCCCCCCTCACTTCTAGCAGTGGCGAAATTATAGGGATCGCCGAGATCGCCATGGCGACCGGGCCCCTTGCTGCAGGGGGCCCTTGAGGTCCCCTGTACTATTTGATAGGAGGGGGAGGCTGAGAGGAGCTCCCCCCGATCGTCAGCCGAACTGTAATCGGCACTGCGTCCTCACATACCTAAAGTGAAAGCAGTGTGTGCTGTGCTGTGCTCTTTGTCTCCCCCTATAGTGAAGTACCGGCAGGAAGAAGGTACTGTAAATGTCTGACGTTTTTTTTAATAAGACTACTGTATGTGTGTGTTTATATGTGTATGCATGCATGTGTGTGTGTGTGGGGGGGGGGTGCATGTGTGTGTGGGGGGGTGCATAAATGTGTGTGTGGGGGGGGGGGTGCATGCATGTGTGTGTGGGGGTGTGCATGCATGCATGTGTGGGGGGGTGCATGCATGTGTGTGTGGGGGTGTACATGCATGCATGTGTGTGGGGGTGCATGCATGTGTGTGGGGGGGGTGTGCATGCATGAATTTGTGTGTGTGGGGTGTGCATGCATGAATGTGTGTGGGGGGTGCATGCATGTGTGTGTGGGGGGGTGCATGCATGTGTGTGGGGGGTGCATGCATGTGTGTGTGGGGGTGTGCATGCATGTGTGTGTGGGGGGGGGGTGTGCATGCATGCATGTGTGTGTGTGGGGGGTGCATGCATGTGTGTGGGGGGTGCATGCATGTGTGTGTGGGGGGGTATGCATGCATGTGTGTGGGGGGTGCATGCATGTGTGTGGGGTGTGCATGCATGTGTGTGTGGGGGTGTGCATGCATATGTGTGTGGGTGTGCATGCATGTGTGGGTGTGCGAGCGGGCGGTGGGGATGCACAGTGGCAGCATTTTGCACACCGGCAGCATTTAATGGGCACACCGGCAGCATTTGATGGGCACAGTGGCGGCATTTGATGGGCACAGTTGCAGCATTTGATGGTACAGTGGCGGCGTTTGATGGGCACAGTGGCAGCATTTGATGAGCACAGTGGTAACATTTGATGGTACAGTGGTGGCATTTGATGGTACAGTGGCTGGAACTGATGTTTTTATTTCTGAATTTTTCAGTTTGCTTGCGCCCCCCTAAAAATTTTGAGCACCAGCTGTCACTGGTTTATATGTGCATTTATATATATATATATATTAGATTGTAAGCTCTTCTGAGCAGGGCCCCCTTAATCCTCTTGTATTTTATTGTATTATAACTGTATTGTCTCCCTTTTTATATTGTAAAGCGCTGCGTAAACTGTTGGCGCTATATAAATCCTGTAATAAATAAATAAATAAATATATATATAGTGTGTGTGTGTGTGTGTGTGTGTTTTTATATAAAAATGAAGAAATTGGTTCCTTTATATGCAGCCACCCACTTGTGACTGGGCCCTGGTGTTCCAACATCGGGCTCAGAGGTCGGGGGGGGGGGGGCCTTCCATGGTTTCTTGCATCGGGGCCCTGAGGCTTCAAGTTACGCCACTGCCTTCTAGTGGCTTATTTGTGACCTATTTTATTTGTGTCATCTATTCGGATTACTTTATGTTTTTGTGAGCCTATTTACAACCTCCATTTATTATATTTTGCGTGCATTATTTCCCCCCTCATCTTTATCCTTACTTCTTTCTTTCCTTTCCAATAATTGGTGTATATCTTTACTCATGAGAGAAAAAAAAATTTAAAATGTGTTATATTTTGTGATATTAGTGATATTCACCTTCTCTGTGACAAAAGGAAAAACAAATAAAAATGTGTTATATTTTGTGATGTTAGTGATATTCACCTTCTCTGTGACAAAAGGAAAAACAAATAAAAATGTGTTATATTTTGTGATGTTAGTGATATTCACCTTCTCACAGTGCCTCTCACTTCTTGTCAGAGGCACTGAGCTCAATGGACAGCTTGTAGCCTTAGACCAAATTGTAAAGCTCCATTGGAACAAGCTGTCCAATAAAAATGCTGCAGTGGAGGCACACACATGCTCCCTTCCAGCCCAGCCCTCTTAACTACAAGGAAAAAACACAGTTGAGAGGGAGAAAGTGCTGCCTGCTGGAAAAGTACTTTTTTAATCAAGCTAAAAAATATATTATTATGCTATATGTTATAACATAATAATTTATTATTTATCTATTTACTGTGAAATTATTGGTTTGAAGTTGTAACTTGCCACCTGCTTGAGTAGAGTTTTTGAAAATATAGTAAATTACCGTAAAATCAATATATAATAATTATTTGTATATTACTTACTTATGGTAATTAACCCCTTGCCACCCAGGCCTATTTTGACACTTCTCTCCTACATGTAAAAATCATAATTTTTTTGCTAGAAAATTACTCAGAACCCCCAAACATTATATATATATATATTGTTTAGCAGATACCCTAGGAAATAAAACGGTTGCATTGCAACTTTTTATGTCACACGCGTTATTTTCGGAAAAAAACTGTTTCATGAATAAAAATAAAAAAAACACTGGAGATACCTAACATGTCACGTTTTAAAATTGCGCACACTTGTGGAATGGCTTTAGCACTTATAATTAAAATGTTTTACAGGTTACATGTTTAACATTACAGAGGAGGTCTAGTGCTAGATATATTGCTCTCGCTCTGACGTTTGCGGCGATACCTTACATGTGTGATTTGAATGTTGTTTACATATGCTAAAACAAGTCCTTATGCTGGTTAAATTTGTAAAATATGAGAACTAATGAAGGTGCTATATATAATCTATATAATCAGAGCATGGTTCAGGTTCTATTGTTTTATTATATAGATTATTAGACATGTGCGATTAGTTTCGTACGAATCGAAAATTTGCACAAATTTCCGTAAATTCGTACATTCTGGAGGATTCGAAATACGAATTGCTATGCTTCCGAATTTTGTATGAAATACGAAATTTCGTTTACGAATTTTGGATCCAAATTCCGTTACAACGGAAACGTGACTGGTGTTTTGTTGACCAATCAGGGAGACAAATAATAAAAATACAAAATAAGAATGTTCATTAATTACAAATATTCGTTATTGTTCCTTAATTACGAACCTTCGTTATGATGAAGTTAAAAACCCAGGAAGTCAGCACAGCACAGGGATGGTGGGAGCCCCTCATAATCATAAATTCATCACAACGAAGGTTCGTAATTGTTGCGAAAAGTTTACGAACCTAACAAAAATTCGTATTTCGTACGAAACAAAATTACATTTCGGACACGAATTACGAAATAAGAATTAACGGCTAATACGAAACAGAACGGAACGAAACAAAATTAATTTATTGACGGCGCACATGTCTATAGATTATATATAGCACTTTCATTAGTTCTCATAGTTTACTAATTTAACCAACATAAGGACTTGTTTCAATAAAATCGGGACTGTTGGTAGCTATATAGAGCACAGTGTAATTTTTATTTTTTATTTCTGCATTCTGTAACAGCCCTGTACTTGACCAGTGAAATCTCAGCATTTATAGGGCTGTTATAGAATGCAGAAATAAAAAATAAAAAATTTGCTGTCCAATAGATTCCTTTCACCAGATGCTTATTTGTCTGGGGGAATCTGATTGACTGCCTCTGCCCTGATGCGCGGGTTTTTAAGTGAAAGCCAATTGGCTGAAGATGAAATGTTTCATCTCACAGCACTTGGTTACACTGTGAGGGTTTATTCACTCAATGGTGATGTGGGGTTTATTCGCTAAATGGTGATATGGGGTTTATACACTAAATGGTGATATGGGGTTTATTCGCTTAATGGTGATATGGGGTTTATATACTAAATGGTGATATGGGGTTTATTCGCTTAATGGTGATATGGGGTTTATATACTAAATGGTGATGTGGGGTTTATTCACTAAATGGTTATTAGGGTGCACACTAAGCCCCCTTAGAAAGTTCCCCTGTGTGTATCTGGCTCTGATACTAGCCAGTACCTCACCAGCCACTGATCTCACCACACGTCCCTGATATACAGTAGTTACATTGATCCAAGCTGGTGTAACAATATACCATGCCTGGAATTCTTCTTTAAAACAAATCAAATTGGAAGGCCGGGTACCGGCCTGAAGTTATGGGAGGAGCCCGGAGGGTATTTAAGCAGCCCAAAGGCCGCCGGTCTTTGTCGGTTTCCTGTGCGTGATATCTGATACGTCAGACATCTAGGACCGACTCGTTCGAGACAAGCACTGTTGGTGCCGTTTCGTGAGCTCCGTTTTCATCTGTCCGTCTCCTCTTGTTGCAGTCCCGCGTCCCGTGTTCGTAAGTTGTGTTGTCCCTTCGTGTCGCACTCGTGTAGCCGAGTCGCAGTTTCGTACAAAGAGTCTGGTTCGGCTGTCGCAGGTAGGGCTTCGGCTCCCATGTTTTACGTTCTCATGCACTGCTTATCATGTCACTAAACTGTGGTCTGCGTAGCTCACGAACCACGCGCTGCTTGTCTCGAAACCTAAACACTTACTCGCACGTTTTTGGTTGTACACGATCGGGATCCATTTAGCGGCACGCACATTCAGGGCCGCCCGCCACGACACTCCGACCGATGCCGCATCCGGCACTCAAGGGTTCCCCTTTCGCGGTCGTGCTACGCAGTCTTTGAATCGTTCAAACATGACTCACGCACGGGTGCCGTTCGCACTCACACGCATCGTTCATGTCCTGCCGTTATTCAAATCGGTTGCGCCAGCGAGCGTGCCGAATCGCTATTTGCATTCCGAATCGCTGTTGGCATGTCAATTGTACGAATCACTTCGACCGTGTCGAAACATTTCACGTATTAGCATGACAATCATTTCATCATTTCAAACATGGCTAACGTATCAGGCCATTCGGTCATGCTAAATCATTTCGCATCAGTTAAACAGGGCGTTCATGCCATCGTTTCGATCCTGGTCCGGTCGCATCCATAGATGCTCCGATCGGGGCGATCCAGATGCACGACTACCCGGCCTCATTTCGATACATGCGCCAAGGGCGGAATCGCATCACTGGTTGCGTACATTCTTGATTCTTGCCCCTGTCATGGTATATCATTTCTGTCACCTTACCACGCCCGGCATGAATGCAGTCACTTCCCTGCACTAACTTCGTGTCGGCGTGCCCTAGGCCCGGCCTTATTTCAATACATGCGCCAAGGGCGGAATCGCATCACCGGTTGCGTACATTCCTGATTCTTGCCCCTGTCATGGTATCTCATTTCTGTCACCTTACCACGCCCGGCATGAATGCAGTCACTTCCCCGCACTAATTCGTGTCGGCGTGCCCTAGGCCCGGCCTCATTTCAATACATGCGCCAAGGGCGGAATCGCATCACTGGTTGCGTACATTCCTGATTCTTGCCCCTGTCATGGTATCTCATTTCTGTCACCTTACCACGCCCGGCATGAATGCAGTCACTTCCTCGCACTAATTCGTGTCGGCGTGCCCTAGGCCCGGCCTCATTTCAATACATGCGCCAAGGGCGGAATCGCATCACTGGTTGCGTACATTCCTGATTCTTGCCCCTGTCATGGTATCTCATTTCTGTCACCTTACCACGCCCGGCATGAATGCAGTCACTTCCTCGCACTAATTCGTGTCGGCGTGCCCTAGGCCCGGCCTCATTTCAATACATGCGCCAGGGGCGGAATCGCAAAAAAAAAAAAAAAAAAAAAAAGGAGACTTTGATTCTTGTCCTTGTCATGTCATATCATTTCTGTGTCACCTTACCCCGCCCCGGCGTTAATTGGTCATCTGCCTATACGAATTCGCGCCGGCGTGCCCTAGGCCGGCCGCATTTCTAAAAAAAAAAAAAAAAAAAAAAGCTTGGAGTCGGACCCGGTGGCAGCTGGATGTCACAGTTCGGCCTCAGCGTACCCAGGCAGTGGGCCTCATTTCACGGTTGCCTCATTTCTGTACGTGCTCCAGAGTCCGGCTCACAGTCACCCCCATACGGTACGAACGGGCTGGGCCCTGTCACGGGAAGTTCATTTCAGTTAAGGCAACATGTCATGTCAGTCGTTCGTGTTGTTATCTGTCATTTGATTCCACAGCGGTCTCGGCAGTCGACTTAAGTCACTATCGCCTGTTGTTATCATCTACGTTGGGTTCCGTCGCTCTGGACGGCAGCAGTTTCAGGCTCTTAAATAGGTACTTTCTCTCACACTCTCTCAGGTCAGTCGGATTCAGTAGGTCCACCTGCACCAGCTTGATCAGGGTTCCAGCAGGTAAAAAAAAAAAAAAAAAAAAAAAAACGCAGGGGCACGGGGGGGCTCCTGCTTTCTCATGGCAGGTACGTATACCATAGGTGACACGTCCAAACTCATTTCTTGTCACCTCTTTATAGGCCCAGCCTGCAGACACGTGACCCGTCTACTAAGTAACGGGTCTTGGCAGCCGCCATGTCATCAGTCGGCAGCGATGACCTCACCACCCCGCTATCCCCGGCGTCAGCCTCCGAGGCTGGCAGTGTCCAGTCTCTTAGGGCATGGACAATTCCCAGGCTGTCCACCGAGCTGAGGCGCAGAGGGATACCCTTCTCGTCCGCGGCCAGGAAGGCGGAGCTATTCAGGCTCCTCTTCCCACCACCGGCCGCAGCAAGCCCCAGCAGCCAGCAGGCGTCTCTGGAATCGATTTCAGCCGCCGTCGCTCAGCTACACACCCTCGTGTCTTCCCTGTCTTCCTCAATCGTTGAGGTCCAGGACAGGGTGTCTCGTCTAGAGACCAGCCCGGCTGCCACGGTTCCGGACCCTGCGGTGGTCCCAGCCATCAGTGCACCGGCCGCAGGTAGTGAGCTTGCCACGACTACCGTTCACCCTTCCCACCTGGTGCCACCCAGCGTAAGGAAGGACATTCTAGAGGGCAGAGACGTTAACCTGGCCTCACTCTTGATCTCGGTCCATGACTTGGCCGAGAACAAGGCCTACACCTGGGGGGACGTCTCGGTGGTTTTGAAAGCAAAGGATCCGAGGCTCAACAGAAAGCTCACGGTGCCCGAGTTCACGCTCGCCTTCGGCATGTTCAGGGACGTGCGGTGCTCAGCCTCCCCCGGCAGACGGGAGGAACTGGACCTCTACCTCCATTTGATCGTAGACCTGGGCCACAAATACGGTGGCTCAGCGTTCTACGATTATCATCGGTCCTTCTCGGCCAAAGCCGCGGCCAGATTCTTACAGTTTCATTTGACAACAGACTGGAGCGTAGTGGACACGGAGTTGTTCTGCCGCCACTTCGCGGGTCTACGCTCCCCGCTATGTGCTGTCTGTCAGTCAGCGTCCCACACCACAGTCTGGTGTGCCAACATAGCCTCTGTCCATCCGATAGCTAGCACGGCCTCTACCAGCACGAACCAGGCTCAGCAGGCCCCGGCGCAAGGACAGAAGGTGGACAAGTTGGGACGTCCGGTGCGGATGGTTGGGGGAGCCGCCATTTGCAACAATTTCAATTACGGCTCCTGCAATTTCAGCCAGTGCCGGCTCTTGCACGTTTGCACCCTATGCCAGAGGGCGCACCCCAGGATCCTATGTGAGGTCAAACAGAAGAAACCATGACTAAGCCGGGTCAATGTCCTTTGGCTCGATGTTTACTTGACCTCACACCCCACTCCGTCACTTGCCAGCTACCTCATCAGGGGTTTCACTGATGGGTTTCATACCGGGCTCATCACCCTGCCCCACTCCACCCACGAATGTCCGAACCTACGCTCAGCAGCAACAGATGAGCCGGCGATTGACGTCCTTCTGCAGACGGAGTTGGATCGGGACTTCATGATAGGCCCGTTCAGTCAGTCTCCCTTTAGCATCTGGAGGGTTAGCCCTATCGGGCTTGTACAGGGGAAATTTTCAAATAAAAAACGTCTGGTGTATGATCTGTCAGCGCCTCATTCTTCCGTCGTTCCCAGTCTCAACTCGCTCATCCCCTCCGAGGAGTTCTCACTGAAGTATACTTCGGTAGACATGGCTATCCAGGCCATTCTCAGGGCGGGGGTGGGTGCTTGGCTCTCGAAGGCGGACATATCCGACGCCTTCAAGCTGCTGCCCATTCATCCTTCCCTGTGGTGCTGGCATGGCATCAAGTGGAGGGAGCGATATTATTTCGCGACCAAACTGACCTTCGGGTCTAAGAGTAGTCCTTGGCTTTTTGACAAGTTCGCCGAGACCCTGGCGTGGATCCTTCTCCATGAAGCACAGTGCCACGAGGTCATCCATTATTTGGATGACTTCCTTCTGATAGAACCGCCCGGGGCTCCCCCAGGGGACCTGGGAAAGTTGAGGACAGTTTTCGACAAACTGAACGTCCCCATAGCGGAGCACAAGGTTGATGGCCCGGCACACAAGATCATGTTCTTGGGCATCGACCTTGACACGCTTGCCATGCAGGCCAGCCTTCCCGCGGATAAGTTGGACCGTATCAGGACGGTTCTGCGAGAGTTCACACGGGTGGGGGGATGTACTCAGAAGCAACTTCAGTCTCTCCTCGGGATGCTGAACTTCGCTGTGAGGATCATCCCCCAGGGCCGCTCCTTCGTGTCCCGGTTATTGGTCTTCCTGTCCTACACTCAGGATCCGGACCAGGTCATCAGGCTGGATTCTGCAGCCAGGGCAGATCTGGCCATGTGGGAACACTTTCTTAGTAATTGGAACGGTGTGTCGCTGTTCATCCCAGTCGTGTCCACGCAGTCCCCACAGGTGGTGACCGATGCGGCGGCATCCACAGGATGCGCCGCCATTTTTGGCCATTTGTGGTTCGCCGCCCCTTGGCCTCCTCAAGCACTAGCCACACCGGGCTTCACTACCACGTCAGCCCTCTTTGAGCTCTTCCCCATCGTAGCAGCCGCTCACCTATGGGGTCACCATTGGTCTGGACAGACTGTGGCTTTCACGACAGACAATCAAGCCACAGCCGAGATCATCAGCAAGGGCAGGTCTAAGTCCAGGCCCGTCATGTCCTTCCTCCGCAGACTGGTCCAGCTATCCCTACAGCATCAGTTCAATGTTTACTGCTCATTCATTCCAGGGAAGTTTAACTCAGCAGCGGACGCACTCTCCCGTTTTAACTTTATTTCTTTCTTTGAACAGATGCCAGGAGCCTACCATCTTTCAGCCACTATCCCGGATTGGTCACAACTGACCTTGGACTAGCCCCACATCTACGCTCAGCTACCAACATCATTAACGCCTCGCTTGCCCGCAACACCCGTCGGGCCTACCGGACGGCCTGGAGGGCGTTTAACAAGTTCCTGCCCCATCGCCCTCGTGAGTCTTCCAGCCTCAAGCAGGTCCTGGCGTTTATCGCCTATTGTCATTCTCACCTGGCACTGTCACACAGCACGATACGCCAGTACGTGGCCGGGGTGCAGCACTACTTGTCACTTCAAGACCCCGCGAGGCCTTCGGTGTTCTCCTGCCACGCAGTGAGGGCTCTACTACGTGGAGTTCAGAAACACCAGCCGCCAGTCAGCCCGAAGCGGCTGCCTATCACGGGGGAGATCTTCAAGGGGATGTCTGACATCCTGGATAGGTCACCTTTCGGTCTCCTCCTCAGCACCGTCCTGCAGGCTGCGATTCACATGGCGTTTTATGGGTTTCTACGGCCCAGCGAGTTCACTCGCAGCCACCCAGCCGGTCCAGTCTTGCATAGAGGTAATCTCTGCCGCCACCAGGATCACTACGTCCTTCACTTGGCGACATCCAAAACTCAGCAGCGAGGTTCCGGAGTAGATATTCACCTGTACAGGACTCACAACAACTGGTGCCCAGTTGCCGTGTTAAACCGCCTGACGGCACTGCTATCCGACCGCCCAGGGTCCAGTCCGCTTTTACCCTTTCCGGTAAAACCCCTCAACTCGTCGCAGTTCGTGGAACATGTCCGGGTCCTTCTCGGCAATCTTCAGTTGGACCCCAGTCAGTACTCCGGGCATTCATTCCGGATCGGGGCGGCCACGACGGCCTCAAGACAGGGGGTTCCGGACCACGTGATCAAGAAACTGGGTCGGTGGAAATCGGCCTGCTTCTCTCGCTACATTCCTAACCCACAGTTAGAGATGGCTCAGGCCTTTGCTCGACTTACTCAGTGACATTGCCTTTAATAAATAATTATCCCCTACCTGAAGGTTTTTGCCCCCTTATTTTGGTGTACCATACGGTAGACCAAGGCACACTTTCAGGTCTATTTCATGTTGGTGAGTTTTGTGTTGTTCCTATGTGTCATCGTTACTCATGTCGTCCGTAGGGCTCTAGACCATAAATTGGAAGGCCGGGTACCGGCCTGAAGTTATGGGAGGAGCCCGGAGGGTATTTAAGCAGCCCAAAGGCCGCCGGTCTTTGTCGGTTTCCTGTGCGTGATACCCACCCACCCTCCCCTTTTAAAAGCCTCTTCCAAGTATTCTTACCCCAGACTGAATACTCATTCCACATTATTCCATAACTACTTCTTATCATTCTTTATCTAGGGTATGCCCCCTTATTTTGGTGTACCATATGGTAGAACAAGGCACACTTTCAGGTCTATTTCATGTTGGTGAGTTTTGTGTTGTTCCTATGTGTCATCGTTACTCATGTCGTCCGTAGGGCTCTAGACCATAAATGTGAATCACACAAAAATAGGTCACAGCAAAGCAGGAAAATAACTGACGCGTTTCACACTACCAAGAGTGCTTACTCATAGCTTAAAGCGGAGTTCCGCCGCTGACTTTTAATATAAGGACACTTACCTGTCCAGGGAGACCACGATGTCAGCACCCAAAGCTGATCTTTGGAACGACTCCCGGGTGCTGCTGCCGCCATTCCTGGTAAGAGAACAAGGCATTGAAGACATTTTCGGCTTCACTCTTGGTTCCCTACTGCGCATGCACAAGTCGCGCCGCATGTTCTGATTGGTCCCTGCTGTCTTCTGGGACCTGTGTGTCTCCCAGAAGACAGCAGGGGGGGGGGGATTCGCCGGACATTGCACAGATCCCTGCACAATGTGTGGCCATTTTCCCCGGAAGTGGGGGCAAATACCTGGATTTGACAGGTATCTGCTCCCCCCTTCCCCCCTGAAAGGTGCCAAATGTGACACCGGAGGGGGGGAGGAAAAGCGGAAGTTCCATTTTTGGGAGGAACTCCACTTTAACTGCCCCCTTAAATTTTTTCCAATCCCATCTTACCTTGTCCACTCAGATGTCTTTAAAAACATACTCACCAGCCCAGCGAATCCTACATTGTCTGCTGTCACATGCTGTAATCGGAGACACCATTGTTGCCTTATGCGTTTATGTGAAATTTCCATTAATAGCTGTGAAATACTGTAATTATGAATATGTCTCTTTTGGCTTATAGCTGGGATAGGGGAGCCAACCGCCTTCCTCCCCAAGCTCTTGTTAATTGCAGACAATGCGGGGCCAAGACTTGTATACACAAGCCAGGGAGAGCCAATATCATTGTTTGTCACCTATGCACTACAAAAGACCTCATGCTGATTTATGTAATCAAGTAAGTTCCGCCCCGGAATCAATTCTTAACTTCCCAGCTATATTCTCTTGCTCAGAATAATCACTAGGAGTTGCATGTAAGGGGGCTTTTTGATACTCTCAGAGGAAAGGGGAGGCAACGCTCTTTTTTTCGGGGAACCAGCAAGCAGAATGGAGCTAAGGTAACTTCTAGCCAGCAGGGGAAGCCATGCCCTGCTATTTGTAACCAAACATGCGTGTAGACCACGGTCTGAAGGATTAGCTAGACTTTTAACTACCTGTAATAAATGCTATTATATTTAAAGCCTTTCCTCCTGGTCAATAGAACTCTCATTTAGCCCATATCATATTTTGTGATTAATAAATCAGAAATAGAGATTGTAGAGGTTAACACTATCCTCCCTTTTTATGTCAACAGGGAGCCAACTGCCTCTTCCTGACGGCCCCATGATGACGTGCTTTGACGTATGTGCAGTGTGCTGGATAATTCCCAGGAGAATACTCAGTGCTAGATAATTCTTGGCCCATGCGCTCATTGCCCAAAGCCTCCTGCGATGCGTGAGATAGGTATCCCAGGAGGATGCGATTGACTAGGGGCTTTGTTATTCTTGCCTAGTTGAGAAAGGCCGAAGCTCCAATCTTTTTGGAAAGAAAAGAGATAAAAAAAAAATAAATTGCAAATGTGGTAAAGGAGGTAAGAAAAAACATTATATAAAGTAGTAAAGAAGAATATTGAAGGTCCACTTTACCTACAGTATCCTGGGTGAACTGACCCTTTCTTTCCAGAGATATTTGGTATCAGTCACTTTTGCAACAAGAATCAGGCCTTAGGTATTATATGGCACTTGTATTTATATTTATGGCACAGCACAGTGACATCTGTCTGTTTCCCATCAAATGCCAACTGTGTTTTCTTTGATAGAAAATCCTCAGATGTTCTTTCTGGTCCAGCTGCATGTTGGGAAAAGAGCACCTTTGTTCAGTGATCGCTCTATTGCCTTGCCAGCGGATAGAGAGGAAATCAATGATATAAAATAGACTGTCTCTTAGAAAGACTTTTAACTGCCAGAATATCTGAAATGTTACATAACAAATCAAAGATAAACCTAATGGTTTGTTATCCTCATAATGATGACGGGCAGAAAGGGTCGTGTACAGTTGTGTACACATTTCCTCAAATGTTACAGTGTTAAAAAGAATTTGTTTTTCTCCGAAAGCCTCTAACTTTCATCAGACTGTCCCTTTTCTAATAACAATGTCAAATATATCACAAAGAAGAGCAGAAAACAAAGGAGCGACATTCATAAGTTTCGTTCCTGACCACCCCCAATATTCATACCTTCCAACTTTTGAACTTATGCCCTGTACACACGAAAAATGTCCGATCGGACCATGATGTCGGAAAATCCGCCCGTGTGTGGGCTCTATCTGACTTTTTCCTTCGGAATTTCCGCCGGAAAAAATTTGAGATCCTGCTCTCAAATTTTCCGTCAACAAAATCCGATCGTGTGTACAGAATTCCGACAAAGTGCCACGCATGCTCAGATCAAATTACGAGACCAAAGCTATTGGCTACTAGCCTCTACGTAGTTCCGTCATACGCAACGAAAGTCACCACTTTCAGAATGATCGGATTTTCCCACAACTTTGTCCGACCGTGTGTATGCAACACCAGTGTCGGAAAAAATCTGTCGGATTTTGTGGTCGGAATTTCCGACCGTGTGAACGTGGCATTAGAATGAGGGACAATTAAGGGAGAAATCAGCCTGTGGCACGCTACACGCGCTGCGGCAAAATGTGGGTGTGGCCACACTCCTAACAGTCAGAGGGGCTTAAGGGATCTGGTTAAACAAAACTCAGGTTTCCTTGTACCTATAAAATATGCTTTAATTGCTTTCTCTGAGCCTACCTTAAAGAAGAACTTCATTAAAATAGTCAGGAAATGTTTAGTAACTGTTGAGACAATGAACACTTTGGTGAGAAGTATATAATGTACAGTATTGTGTATATAGTGCAGGAGTGTGTACGGCAGAGCACAAAGGTTGGGGAGTCTTAGTATACAGTGGTGTGAAAAAGTGTTTGCCCCCTTCCTCATTTCCTGTTCCTTTGCATGTTTGTCACACTTAAGTGTTTCGGAACATCAAACCAATTTAAACAATAGTCAAGGACAACACAAGTAAACACAAAATGCAATTTGTAAATGAAGGTGTTTATTATTAAAGGTGAAAAAAAATCCAAACCATCATGGCCCTGTGTGAAAAAGTGATTGCCCCCTAAACCTAATAACTGGTTGGGCCACCCTTAGCAGCAACAACTGCAACCAAGAGTTTGTGATAATGTGCAATGAGGCTTTTACAGCGTCCTGGAGGAATTTTGGCCCACTCATCTTTGCAGAATTGTCCTAATTCAGTTACATTAGAGGGTTTTCGAGCATGAACGGCCTTTTTAAGGTCATACCACAACATCTCAATAGGATTCAGGTCAGGACTTTGGCTAGGCCACTCCAAAGTCTTCATTTTGTTTTTCTTCAGCCATTCGGTGGTGGACTTGCTGGTGTGTTTAGGATCATTGTCCTGCTGCAGAACCCAAGTTCGTTTCAGCTTGAGTACACGAACAGATGGTTGGACATTCTCCTTCAGGATCTCTTGGTAGACAGCAGAATTCATAGTTCCTTTTATCACGGCAAGTCTTCGAGGTCCTGAAGCAGCAAAACAGCCCCAGACCATCACACTACCACCACCATATTTTACTGTTGGTATAATGTTCTTTTTCTGAAATGCAGTGTTCCTTCTACGCCAGATATACTTGGACACACACCTTCCAAAGAGTTCCACTTTTGTCTCATCGGTCCACAGAATGTTGTCCCAAAAGTCTTGGGGATCATCAAGATGTGTTGTGGAGAAATTGAGACGAGCTTTGATGTTCTTTTTGCTCAGCAGTGGTTTTCTCCTTGGAACTCTGCCATGCAGGCCATTTTTGCCCAGTCTTTTCCTGATGGTGGAGGCATGAACGCTGACCTTAACTGAGGCAAGTGAGGCCTGCAGTTCCTTGGACGTTGTTGTGGGGTCTTTTGTGACCTCTTGGATGAGTCGTCGCTGCGCTCTTGGGGTAATTTTGGGCGGCCGGCCACTCCTGGGAAGGTTCACCACTGTTCCCTGTCTTCGCCATTTGTGGATAATGGCTCTCGCTGTGGTTCGCTGGATTCCCAAAGCTTTGGAAATGGCTTTATAACCCTTTCCAGACTGATAGATCTCAATTACTTTCTTTCTCAATTGTTCCTGAATTTCTTTGGGTCTCTGCATGATTTGTAGTTTTTAAGGATCTTCTGGTGGACCTTACTGTGTCAAGCAGCTCCTATTTAAGTGATGCCTTGATTGTGAACAGGTGTGGCAATAATCAGGCCTGGGTGTGGCTAGAGAAATTGAACTCAGGTGTGGACAACCACAGTTATAGTATGTTTTAACAAGGGGGGCAATCACTTTTTCACACAGGGCCATGATGGTTTGGATTTTTTTTCACCTTTAATAAGAAACACCTTCATTTACAAATTGCATTTTGTGTTTACTTGTGTTGTCCTTGACTATTGTTTAAATTGGTTTGATGTTCCGAAACACTTAAGTGTGACAAACATGCAAAGGAACAGGAAATGAGGAAGGGGGCAAACACTTTTTCACACCACTGTACATAGTGCAGACTGCAGGGATCCAGGGTGTGTAATGCAATGTGTTCAAGGATCCAGGAGTATGTAATGCACAGAGGATTGTAGACAGTGCTGGGTGTAGTAGTATGACACACAAAGTGTGCGGTCCAGGACTACATAATGCAGGGGTGTAAAGCACAAAATGGGGGGACAGGGGTGTAAAGCACAGAATGGGGGGACAGGGGTATAATGCATAGAATGGGGGGACAGGGGTGTAATGCACAGAATAGGGGGACAGGGGTGTAAAGCACAGAATGGGGGGACAGGGGTGTAATGCACAGAATGGGAGGACAGGGGTGTAATGAACAGAATGGGGGGACAGTGGTGTAAAGCACAGAATGTGGGGACAGGGGTGTAATCCACAGAATGGGGGGACAGGGGTGTAATGCACAGAATGGGGGGACAGGGGTGTAATAGACATGTGCGATAAGTTTCCTACGAACCGAAAATTTGTACGAATTTCCGTAAATTCGTACATTCTTGAGGATCCGAAATACGAATTGCTATGCTTCTAAATTTTGTACGAAATACAAAATTTTGATTACGAATTTCGGATCCAAATTTCATTACAATGGAAACGAGAATGGTCGTTAATTACGATTATTCGTTATGATGAAGTTAAAAAACCCAGGAAGTCGGCACAGCACAGGGATAGTGGGAGCCCCTCCTCATAATGATAAATTCATCATAACAAACATTCGTGATTGTTATGAAAAGTTAACGAATCTAACGAAAATTCGTATTTTGTACAAATCCAAATTGAATTTCGGACACGAATTACGAAATACGAATTAATTCTAATATGAAACGTAACGAAACAAAACAAATTTATTGACGGCGCACATGTCTAGGGTGTAATGCACAGAATGAGGGGACAGGGGTGTAATACACAGAATGAGGGGACATGGGTGTAATGCACAGAATGAGGGGACATGGGTGTAATGCACAGAATGAGAGGACAGGGGTGTAATGCACAGAATGAGAGGACAGGGGTGTAATGCACAGAATGAGGGGACAGGGGTGTAATGCACAGAATGAGGGGACATGGGTGTAATGCACAGAATGAGGGGACAGGGGTGTAATGCACAGAATGAGGGGACAGGGGTGTAATGCACAGAATGAGGGGACAGGGGTGTAATGCACAGAATGAGAGGACAGGGGTGTAATGCACAGAATGAGGGGACATGGGTGTAATGCACAGAATGAGGGGACAGGGGTGTAATACACAGAATGAGGGGACATGGGTGTAATGCACAGAATGAGGGGACATGGGTGTAATGCACAGAATGAGGGGACAGGGGTGTAATGCACAGAATGAGAGGACAGGGGTGTAATGCACAGAATGAGGGGACAGGGGTGTAATGCACAAAATGGCGGCGGGGGCAGAGGCGTTGCTAGGTGGCAAAAAGACCAGGGGCTTCAGCCCGAAGTCCAAGCCCGGCATCGGGGGGATGTGTGTGTGTTACCTACCTGACGCATGCTGACCTACCTAACATACACTGATCTACCTGATATACACTGACCTACCTGACATGCACTGACCTACCTGACACACACTGACCTACCTACCTGACATACACTGACCTATCTGACATACACTGACCTTCCTGACATACACTGACCTACACTGACCTACCTGACATACACTGACCTACCTGACCAGACTTCAGGTGACGTGACTTCCTCCTGAAGCTCAGCCATCACAGTAGAGTAGACAGTGGACAGCAGGCACTCCAGGCAGCTAGAGCCATGACAGGACAGGAGAGGAGGGGAGAGCCACCCGCCTGAGTGCCGAGTGGGGATCTTCTCACAGTGACGCGGCACGGCTGCTGCATTGTAATTCCCGCCTTCTGGAGCTGGCAGCCCTATGATGGATGTTGCGCGACCCGCGGCCCCGGCATTGGACCAGTGGGACGTCCATCATAGGCGCTGCAGGCTCCAGAAGGCGGGACCTGCTGCTTTTTAGGGACCCACTCAGGGCTCCAGCCCCCCTCTGCCCCCCCCCCCCTCCCGACACCACTGGGTGGGGGTGTAATGCACAGAATGGGGGGAACAGGGGTGTAATGCACAGAATGCAAGGGACCTATGTGCTAAGCCTGTGTGTGCAGTATTTATGTGTGCTAAGCCTGTGTGTGCAGTGTTTATGTGTGCTCTGCCAGTGTGTGCAGTGTCTGTGGTATACCGTGCATGTGTGTTATCTGGCTGTTTGTACAGTGTCTGCATGTTATCTGGTTATGTGTGCAGTCTGTGTGTGATCTAGAATGCGCATGCAATGTCTGTGTGTGCTTGGGCTTTGCATGCAGTATCAGTGTGCTAAGCCTGTGTGTGATGTGTCTGTGTGTGAAGTGTGTGTGTGTGTGTGTGAAGTGTCTGTGTGTGATGTATCTGTGTGTGATGTATCTGTGTGTGATGTATCTGTGTGTGATGTGTCTGTGTGTGATGTGTCTGTGTGTGATGCGTCTGTGTGTGATGCGTCTGTGTGTGATGTGTCTGTGTGTGATGCGTCTGTGTGTGTGCTCTGTCTGTGTGTGATGTGTCTGTGTGTGCTGTGTCTGTGTGTGATGTGTCTGTGTGTGTCTGTGTGTGCTCTGCCTGTGTGTGAAGTGTCTGTGTGTAAAGTGTCTGTGTGTGATGCGTCTGTGTGTGATGCGTCTGTGTGTGATGCGTCTGTGTGTGATATGTCTGTGTGTGCTCTGCCTGTGTGTGAAGTGTCTGTGTGTGATGTGTCTGTGTGTGATGTGTCTGTGTGTGCTCTGTCTGTGTGTGATGTGTCTGTGTGTGCTCTGTCTGTGTGTGATGTGTCTGTGTGTGCTCTGCCTGTGTGTGAAGTGTCTGTGTGTAAAGTGTCTGTGTGTGATGCGTCTGTGTGTGATATGTCTGTGTGTGCTCTGCCTGTGTGTGAAGTGTCTGTGTGTGAAGTGTCTGTGTGTGATGCGTCTGTGTGTGATGTGTCTGTGTGTGCTCTGTCTGTGTGTGCAGTGTTTTTGCTCTGGCTATGAGTATAGCCTCTGTGCTCAGGCATTGGTTGAAGTGTCTGTGTTCTGGCTGCATGTGCAGCTTTTGTGGTCTGGCCCAAGGCTCGGTTCACACTGCCGTGACTTAGTACACGACTTGTGAGACCCCAAGTCGCGTGACATGTGAAATCCCATGTTAGTCATTGAGAGCTGTCTTAATTAGCACTACTGAAGTTGCTCAGACTTCAGAAAAGATTCCTGTACTACTTCAAGGCAAATTCTATCTGACTTCTATTCTCTTATATTCAATACCTCAAAGTAGTACTCAAGTCGTCAGGAAGTTACCTGGCAAAGTCGCATCACAGGTCGCGACAGTGTAAACCGAGCCTCATGGCGACTTCTATCCAACTTGTGCCTGTAGACTTTAATGGAAGTCACCTCCAAGTTGGATCCTCATCTATATTGATGTGATTTGGATCCGACATTACAGGAAGATTACCCAGGAATTCCCTGAAAGTGGCTTCAACATCGCATCACGTGGTACTCGCATCACCGTAAGTTGTGCAACTTTCAGGTTGCAGCAGTGTGAACCGAGCCTCAGTCACAGCATGGTTCTAAGCAATGAAACATTTAACGTCTCCCATGGGCTTGTAGAGAGCAGTCATGGAACACGCTTACACGCTGGCCTTCCTATTCAGAGATGTTCAGAAGCAGAGACTACTGGAAGGAAGAAATATTTATCAAGAGAGGCAGCCAGGCACGCAAGGCACATGCCTCGGTGAATAGTAGCACCACCCTAAATGAGGTCAAATACAAAATAGTCTTGTTTGACGGGAGTGTCCCCTGACGTCAGCATCGATTACTGCAATCAAGGATATACATGGCAGCAAAATACTGGAATAATAGAAAACAAAATAAAAAGCAGATTTTATAAGCTGTGAGTAAAGAGCTTGTAAGGACAGAATTTGACTCCCTACTGGAGAGCCGTGTTCTGAAATGAATGCAGAGTTTCTGGAATCCTTGGGCTGACAGCACAAGCCATTCATGAACTCCTTCTTCCATTTACTGGAGATAATATCCAATCTCAGGCCCTGCCAATTTTACAGTCAAATTAGCGGGGAGCAGAGGAGGCGAGCAGGTGCCTGAACCAGACATGCATAACTTCTGCTGTGCGCTCCCAACTCTGCACCATTTCCAAGAAATGTGTCTGTCAATATGTCCGCAGATAAGAATGTGCTCTATTGTGGCAGAACCTGGATGGATGAAACCTAGAGCAGATGTATGGGAACAGAGAACAAAGAGAGCACAAAAGGACGCTTTCTATGAACGGCCATATCTGTCGTGCCATCGCATTCATAAATGAACTGACAAACAGCATAGGTGCCTGCTGTTTTTTTCAAGGAGACTTGCACTATAAAAAAAAAAATGGAGGTCACCTTTGAAGACCTCCATCTGAAAAATATAGTTGTATGGCTGTCTTTGACTTAAAGAAGAACTCCAGGAAATCTTTTTTATATTCCCATGTATTGGGGCTGTGCCCACACTGCATGGGTCAACTGCTCATTTTCGTCAAGGGGATTGCGGAGTGGAGATATACTTACCAAATCCGCTGATCCACCGACCACAAGACCGGTCCCTGCCGCTCCTGCCCCCTTGCATGCTAGCGGTCTTGTGAATGGACTGTTCCTGATGTCATCATGCCCTTAATGCAACACAAAATCACACCGCTCTGAACAGAAAATCCAAATGATGAGATGGACGGTGGCACACCTAGTCCAGGTGCTCTGGCGAACGATGTCCCTCCCACATCCAAAAATGAACCACAAATATACATAAAAGAGCCGGCACCACTGGAAATTCAGTCTTCACTTTTATTGTTGTCATATGACCATGATAAAAAGAACATGCAGATGCTTTTCGGCACGCAGGCCTTGTTCACAGCAACATCATGCCCTTAGACCAGCTCTGGACGCGAGGACGGCAGGAACAGTCCACTGCTGTACGTGGGGGAGCACGGTTTTCCGAAGGATCGAAGGACCAGGTAAGTACAGCTTTCCCTTGTACCCCTAGACAAAACAAGTCCCATAGGAGTATAAAAAGTGTTCACGGACTTCTTCTTTATTGTAAAACTATTTATAACCATTTGCCGACGGGCTAGTAGTAATTTACTGCTGACCGGCGGCTCCCCCGGGCACAGCGGCATACCTGTACATCAAGCCAAACTTCAAGATTTCAGGCATGCGTGTGTTTCTTGTGCTTTGGTTGGACACATCACAAGTCTGTCAGCAGGTTTGCAGCCAATGATTTTGGCTGTGAACCTGCTGATTGCTGTGGCCAATCACAGTATGGATCTGTGTGTGTTAGTAAATACAACACTGATCTGCCTTTTTTTTTATCTAATTTCACTTACCGTTCAGAGCTGAAATTAGTAAAAAAAGCCAGCCAGATCTGTGAGTGAGTGAAATCAACACATACACTTGTTAGGCACACAATTAACCCTATGATTGCCCTTCTGATCACCCCTGTCACCCAGCCAGTGTCATTAGTACAGTGTCAGTGTACGGTATTATCACTGATCACTGTATTAGTGTCACTAGTGGTCAGATAGGGGTTTATTTACTAAAATTGGAGAGTGCAAAATCTGATGCAGCTGTGTATAGAAACCAATCAATTTCCATTTTTTTTTTTTGTCAAAGCTTAAAGTGATTGTAAAGGCTCATTTTGGTTATTTTTTTAAATAACAAACATGTCATACTTACCTCCACTGTGCAGCTCGTTTTGCACAGAGTGGTCCCGATCGTCCATTTCTGGGGTCCCTTGGCGGCTCTCGCGGCTCATCCCCGCATCAGATAACCCCCTAGGAGAAGCGCTTACCTTGCAGGCGTGCTCCCGAGTCCAGCATTTGCGTCCGTAGACATGAATGCGGGACTTGGCCCGGCCCCCCGACACGCGCGTCATTGTATTTGATTTACAGCAGCGGGAGCCAATGGCTGCGCTGCTATCAATCTACCCAATAGACATGTGCACACTGAAATATTTCATTTCAGAATTTCGTTTTCGTCCGAAAAATTAATTTATTTAGTTACTCCCGAAATTCGTTTTTATTTATTTTGTTTCGTTAAAAATTGCATTCGTCCGAAAATCCAAAATAATTAAGGTTGAATCTGTCATTGAAGGCTTTTGGTGTCTGTCGAATGCTCTAAGAAGATTCGACGGAGCAGCTAAACTGTACGACGCCGCAATCGTACATTTCCGGTCGAATGTTCCGCCTACAAGCTATAGTAGAATTCTAATGTTGTATGACACTAGTAATAATTATATTTATTAATTATTATTATTACTAGTCAACCAACATTAGAATTCTTCTATAGCCTATGGGCGGAGCATTTGACCATAAATGTCCGCTCGCGGCAACTGCTTTGTCGAATCTTCATGTTGAATCTTTTCTCTCTCTGTAGAATAATCTTGGACTAATAGAGCTAAGGTTAGGCACATTCGACCACAGGTTCGATGGACACAGATCACTATTGTCAGCGCCATGTCGAATCTCCTATCTATATCGAACTGTTGCAACGAAAACGAAAATAAAGCATTTGTTTATGTCGGATCTTTCGGTTTTCGGATTCTGCACGTTCGTTATGTCTGTTAAAACGATAACGAAAATACCCGAAATTCGGACGAAAATGCATTCGGACGAAAACGAATGCACATATCTACTATCCAATCGAGAGTCGTGAGAGAGGGACAGCGCATCCCCGTTGAGGAAAATACGGGGCTCAGATAAGTAAAACGGGGGGCTGGGGGCCAGGGGCCGGTCACTGCCAGGTGTTTTTTGTCAAAAACATGAAGCCCTTTAATTGAAGAAGCTGAAGTTAGAAGCTGATTGGCTACCATGTACAGCTGTGCCAACTTTTGCACTTTCCAGCTTTAGTAAATCAACCCCATAGTGTCAGTTAGTTAGTGTCCCTCCCAGCCAGTACCAGTTAGCGCTAGTCCCTGATTGCCCTCCACACTATCACAGTCACACTACAAGTCGCTGATCACCTCCATTACTAGTCCATTACAGTGGAACCTTGGATTACGAGCATAATTCGTTCGGGAGAATGCTTGTAATCCAAAGCACTCGCATATGAAAGCGAGTTTTTCCACAGAAGTCAATGGAAACAAAGATAATTTGTTCCGCATTGACTTCTATTGCATGCAATACCGCATGTGGCCAGAGGTGGGGGGTGTCGGTGAGCCTCGGAAATACTCTGGGACAGCTCGGCTGAACTCGGAAACCCTCTCGGAAACACTCGGGAACAGAGTATTTCCTGGCTCTGAAATCCCGAATACACATTGAAAGATGTTTTAAACCTAGCTGATCATTTACATATCTATAAAGTATATATTATTTAAAACATGGAAGAGTTCCATTCTGCATTCCATGCATTTTTTTAATCATTGGGACCATTCTGATAAAGATATATTCCCCAACTCCAGGCTATAGTCTCTGATATAATCGTTGTGCCAAGTTTTTTTTTTTTTTTTTTTTTTGGGAAGCCGAAGAAAACAGCCCGTCCTTTTCCAAAACACATCTCCCATCAGTTTGATGTCTGACTCTGTTATTTTTAAAAGGTCAACAATTTGTTGATCCGTGATAAAAAGAGGCTGAAAAAGAAACTCAAAGCTACAGCAATGAACAGACACTTGGATCGACTATTGACAGAATTTGTGCCGAGCGTTTAATAATCCCCGCAGTGCCAGCCTCTTCAGTCCTATCATGAAATCATACAAAGGGAACATGGCATCTGTTTTTCTCAACGCTTGGATGTTTTTGTTTATTTCTGCTGCTCGGCACCAATGAGCCCTGCTACAAAGGCAAAATCCTCAAGGAGCAATTGGGAATAAGTGCTGAAATGATTTTTTGAGTTAAATAAAAATTAAAGGGAAATAGTAGCCCAGTAATAATGGGTAAAAGTGAAACTCCTTTAATTAGCTGACAAAATTCCAAAACAATTAGGAGGAATGGCAAAAAATACGTGGCCCACTGAAAGCAAGTGTGGATGTGGACAAAAATTTGATATGACTTTGCATCAGTGTTAATTTTGGTGTAAAATTTCGATTTAGTTTTAGTGTTTTAGTATTTAGTCAACTAAAATCTGCAATACATTTTAGTCTACTAAAATCGAATAGGTATAGTTAAACTGTAATACATTATTTAACCACTTTCAGACCGGACCATTTTGCTGGCTTAAGACCAGAGCACTTTTTGCGATTCGGCACTGCGTCGATTTAACTGACAATTGCGCTGTCGTACGACGTGGCTTCCAAACAAAATTGACGTCCTTTTTTTCCCACAAATAGAGCTTTCTTTTGGTGGTATTTGATCACCCCTGCGGTTTTAATTTTTTGCGCTATAAACAAAAAAAGAGCGACAATTTTGAAAAAAAAACGCATTATTTTTTACTTTTTGCTATAATAAATATCCCCCAAAAATGTATAAAAAAACATTTATTTTCCTCAGTCTAGACGATATGTATCCTTCTACATATTTTTGTAAAAAAAAATCGCAATAAGTGATTATTGATTGGTTTGCGCAAAAGTTATAGCGTTTACAAAATAGGAGATAGTTTTATGGCATTTTTATTAATAATTTTTTTTCACTAGTAATGGCGGCGATCAGTGATTTTTATTGTGACTGCGACATTATGGCGGACACATCGGACATTTTTGACACATTTTTGGGACCATTGTCATTTATACAGCAATCAGTGCTATACAAATGACACTGGCAGTGAAGGGGTTAACCAGGGGTGGCAGTGTAGGGGTTAAGTGTGTCCTAGGGGCGTGTTACTAACTGTGGGGGGCGTGGCTGTGTGTTAGTGATCACTGATCTCTGCTCCAATCACAGAGAGTAGAGATCAGTGTCACTTGTTGCTAGGCAGAACGGGGAGATGCTGTTTACTTCCGCATCTCCCTGTTTGTCCTCCTCGTGAGACAATCGCGGGTATCCCCATGGCGATCGAGTCCGTGACTCGATCGGGGGTCCCGACGGGCGCGTGGCGGCCGTTTTCAAAGGGACGTACCTGTACGCCTTTATGCCTGTCCATGCCATTCTGCCGACGTACATCTGTGTGCGCCGGTCGGGAATTGGTTAAGCACTTCTCTAGAATTTCCAAACTCATTAAATACTCCTGGAGTAAAAAAAGATCTAATATCATGTTATTATTTATAGTATTAAGGTTTGACCAAACTACATGCTCTAAACAGTCTGAGGATGAATGAATGAATGATTTGTATAGCGCTGCAAATGCGAACTTAATCGCCTCAAGGCGCTTGTCTGCTCTTGTTGTCCTGCGATATTAGAAGAGGTGGGTCTTGAGTTTTTTCCTGAAGGCCTGATGGTTTTCTTCCAAGCGGATGTTGTTCGGTAGAGCATTCCATAGCTGAGGTCACTGTACTGCGAATCTTCGTTCTCCCTTCGATTTGTATCGAGCTTTGGGGATGAGAAGGCGGTTCTGGTTTGTCGATCAAAGGCTGCGATTCGGTATGTATTTTTCTATTTTCTCACAAAGGTATTGAGGAGCGTTTCCTTGTGTACATTTGTGGGTGAGGCAGAGGGTCTTGAATGTGATCCTATCTTTTACCGTCAGCCAATGGAGGGTCCTTAGGGATGAGGAGATGGATTCCCAGGGTTTCTTTCCGGAGACTAGTCTTGCTGCTGTGTTTTGGACTACTTGAAGGCGTGCAATCTGGTAATCCGGTAATCCTATGTAGAGTGAGTTTGCGTAGTCGAGACGCGAATTGATGATGGTTCCTACTGCTACTGCTTTCTCCTTTTCCGGAATGAATCAGATGAGTCTGCGAAGCATGCGGGGGAGATGATGGGATCCGCTGATTACTGATCCTATTTGTGCCTGAGGAGGCATGTAATGCACAGTGCTCTGGACGGTGGTCTGAGGAGGATTGTAATGCACAGTGCTCTGAACAGTCTGAGGAGGCCTGTAATGCTGCACAATGCGTTGGATGGTCTGAGAAAGCTTGTAATGCGCACAGTGCTCTGAACGGTCTGATGAGGCCTGTAATGCACACAGTGCTCTCAACAGTCTGAGGAGGCCTGTAATGCACACAGTGCTCTGAACAGTCTGAGGAGGCCTATAATGTTGGACAGTGCTCTGGACAGTCTGAGGAAGCCTGTAATGCACACAGTGCTGTGGATGGTCTGAGGAGGCTTGTAAATGCTGCACAGTTCTCTGAACGGTCTAACGAGGCTAATGCACACAGTGCTCTGGATGGTGGCCTCAGGAGGCCTGTAAATGCTGCACAGTGCTCTGGACAGTCTGAGGTAGCCTGTAATGCACACAGTGCTCTGGATGGTGGTCTGACGAGGCCTGTAAATGCTTCACAGTGCTCTGGACAGTGGTCTGAGGAAGCCTGTAATGCTGCACAATGCTGTGGATGGTTTGAGGAGGCCTATAATGTTGCACAGTCCTCTGGACGGTCTGAGGAGGCTAATGCACACAGTGCTTTGGATGATCAGAGGAGGCCTGTATGTGGGGTAAAAAAATGTGGGGTAATTTTTGTTTAATTTTCGTCATGCATACTGTAAGACAGGTTAATTCACTTGGTAAGCAGACTGGTTGGTGAGTTGAGCTGGAAATGTCCTTGTGTTGTGTGTTGCATGCGTTGCCCTTCCATGTGCTCCTTGCTGTGAAATCCAGTTATAGGTGGGGCGGTGGCCATTTGTTGAGTTCTGTTCTCCACTCTGCTGCCAACTAATGAGAATTGGTCGGGGGAGAGAGCATCTCCACAGTTGCACAGAGAAGCACAGGATCTGTTGGAAGAGTTCTGTCCTCCTCTCTGCTGCCGCAGCTATAGGTAAGGTGCGAGGATCACATGAAATGGACTGACGGGCCGGATTCGGCCCGTGGGCCTTGTGTTTGACACATGTGCTCTAGACAAAGAATCATGTTCAGAAAAAGAAGATGTTGTTAAAAAGTTTTTTAAATTCCTCTTTCTCTTCTATACTGCCAATCAGGGAATTTCCCACCAGGCACAAGCATAGATTGTCATTCCTCCACCATAATAACTGCACATTTCATTTTATCAAGCTGGCCTGTTTATCTCATCTATAAATAGACAGCCCATACATCTCGCCGCAAAGGTAATACAGTGTTTGATTGTGGAAGTACGACACTGAACTTTGCCAGTCTTCAAAGCGATGCCTGCACTGCAAAGCATCAGAGGATCGAGGAAACAGATGGGGTCTGCCCAATCACCAGAGGCAAATGGAGACATCTCCCATCAACATCTGCCGACCAGAGATGACTGATGACCTCGTCTTCACTCAGCAGATGCATCAATGTAAACATAATCTTGTTTGCAATTTAATTTGAAATTTTCGGTGTCAGATGATCTGTAATGATGAAAATGAAAAGAAAGGCGACAAGGCTGTGACGCAAGTCTCAAATAGCAATCCCGGATTTTAATGCATGGACATATTGTCTATCTCTAGCTGTTGTGTTTTGCCCTCAGTTTATAAAAAAAAGCAATTTTATTTTGTTAGATTTAATGGAGTTCATAGTGTCAGCTACATTGTGACTGGCTCTATACTGCGCTGTATAATTCCGAGGTTAGGATACAGAAAACAAGAGAAATGTTTTTGAGTTCAGGCATCATGTATAGAAAATATTACAGCGATAAACAGGCCACAGCGACGATATGTGAGAAGGTGTAGAAATCATTTCATGTACAGTATTTCCTCTGATTTTAAAGAATAAATACACGTTGAAAGTACCTTCGCTCCTTTAGTATATCTACAATAGGTAAATAAAGCAAGTTAGCAAATAAAGACTTTTGCCTTTTTCTTTTCTCATCCTGTCCTTTGAGAGCTGTTTAAAGGCTTCTGACAATTTTAAATTATTTTTGTTAATGTGATAATACATTTTACATTGAAAAATAAAACAATAATAAATGTAGTAGCATAGCTTACATAATTATTGCTTCTTGTCCTCTGTCTTTGCAAAATACATTGCTTCCATAATTCTAGTGTATGCAGCTCCTGCTCACTGGGTGTTTCCCTTGAAGGATTCCCCTGAAGACACCCTGATGTGCACACATTTGTACCGGACATGACACTTGGTGGTACTGTACTAGGACGCAAGCAAATTTTTGGTGTGGCACAAACAAACTGAAAAATACTGAACCCCCCCCCATTAATTGCAGCCTCACTGTGCCCATGAAATGCAGCCATTGTGCCTATCAAATGCAGCCACTGTGCCCATCATATTCAGCCATTGCGTCCATCAAATGCACCCACTGTGCCCATCAAATGCAGCCACTGTGCTCATAAATTGCAGTCATTGTGCCCAACAAATGCAACCACTTGTGCCCATCATATGCAGCCATTGTGCCCATCAAATGTAGCCACTGTGCCCATCAAATTCAGCCACTTGTGCCAATCATATGCAGCAACTTGTGCCCATCATATGCAGCCACTTGTGCCTATCATATGCAGCCACTTGTGCCTGTCATATGCAGCCACTTGTGCCCATCATATGCAGCCATTGTGCCCATCAAACGCAGCCACTGTGCCCATCATATACAGCCACTTGTGCCCATCATATGCAGCCACTTGTGCTCATCATATGCAGCCACTGTGCCCATCATATGCAGCCACTGTGCCCCATCATATGCAGCCACTTGTGCCCATGAAATGCAGCCATTTGTGCCCATCATACGTAGCCACTCCTGCCCATCAAATGCAGCCGCTTGTGCTCATCATATGCAGCCACTTGTCCCCATGAAATGCAGCCATTTGTGCCCATCATATGCAGCCACTTGTGCAAATCAAATGCAGCCACTTGTGCCAGTCAAATGCAGCCACTTGTGCCCATCATATGCAGCCACTTGTGCCCATTATATGCAGCCACTTGTGCTCAGTATATGCAGCCACTTTAGCCAATCAGATGCAGCCACTTGGGCCCATCATATGCACCACTGTGCCCATCAAATGCAGCCACTGTGCCCATCATATGCAGCCACTGTGCCAATCATATGTAGCCACTGTGCCTATCATATGCAGCCATTGTGCCCCATCATATACAGCCACTGTGCCCCATCATATGCAGCCACTTGTGCCCATCATTTGCAGCCACTTGTGCCAATCAAATGCAGCCACTTGTGCCCATCAAATGCAGCCACTAAAGTGCAGTGCAGTCCTCTGTAAGAGGCTGATATATTGGGGTAGGGTTATTTTCGTTTTACATACAGCGTGCTGAGTGCTGACTGAGTCTCATACTTACCTTACAGGCAGCTCCGTTCGGGCCGTGCTTTCCACGGAGCTGCCGACATCACTTCCGGTTCACCACTAGCATACGGAAACCAGAAGTAACCAGTTAACTAGAAGAACAAAGCTTCTAGTTGTCCAGTGCTTTGGAATGCACCACAAAACAGGTCAAAACCCTGCAAATGAAGCGCCTCGTCTGCAATCTCATGATTGCATTGACGCGGCGCTTCCCATAGTGCACTGTGTTCGGTGCCGGAACACAGTGCACTCAAAGAACATTTTTTTTAAAAGGGGCCTTTATATGTGACTGCTGGACAGGGAGGCGGCGCCTGTGTGTCCCCTATGGACAGGCCGCCACTGGTGCACGCACATGCGTAGTACGGAAGGCCACTCAAGCTGATTTCCGTATCAGCTGGCGTGACGTCACCATAGCGCATGCGCACATCTAAGGAGGCATTTTTCGATGGGAGATACCATTTGACGGGCATAATTGAAAGCTATGCAAATAGTGGAGGGAGACCATAGTTGTCAGATTGTACCTCGCTTTAGCGGGGTAGGTTAACAGTGTGCCCAAGTTTGGCTTTTGTCTGTGTTGCAGGGCGGCTTTGGTGTGTTGAACGGCGGGTTTTGCCTGTGTCTAAGGGCAGGTTGCAACACAGCCACAACCCGTCCCACAATAGCGAGGCACAATCTGACAACCACGGTCTCCCTCCGCTGTTTGCATAGCTTTTAATTTTGCCCGTCAAATGGTATCTCCCATCGAAAAAATGCCTCCTACAACGTGCGCATGCGCTATGGTGATGACACAACAGCTAATCGGGAAATCAGCTGGATTGGCCTTCCATACTGCGCATGCGTGGGCACTTTTCAACAGAGTGCACTATTGACGTGGAATCAGCTGGAGCTCCAAACCATGCGCACTGTGCAGGCGCAACGCGTCATACATCACTTCAGTGGCTGACATCAGTGCACAGAGGAATTTTCCTGACAAAATTCTTAAACGACTACAGCGCTTGCGCATGGCAGAAATCAACTCAAACTTAAGAAATGTACGTTCTTAATGCCATCTTGGTACACCTTACAGTTGATCTCATCACACCTACAGTAAGTAGGCGGGGCAGCGGACATCTTGCTACACCAAATGCCCTTTTGAATTAGCAAACTAATTTCAGCAAATTAGTTTGCTAATTAAAAACGGGGTTTGGTGTAGGAAGATGTCCACTGGCCCGCCTGCTTACTGTAGGTGTGATGAGATTGAGTGTAAGATGTACTAAGATGGCATTAAGAACGTACATTTCGCAAGTGTTCGTTGATTTCCACCGTACGCATGCGCAGTAGTCGGTCAAGCATTTTGTCAGGCAAATTCCTCTGTGCACTGACGTCAGCCACTGAAGGGATGTATGATGTGTTACGCTTGCGCAGTGCGCGTGGTTTGGGGCTCCAGCTGATTCCACGTCACAGGACGTGGGTTGTACATTCTGCCAGGTTGGTAATTTTATCAGAACACTGGTGCAAATTTGTCTTCACAAATACAACACCAGCACGCTGTCTATATTATTATTATTGTACAGGATTTAAATAGTGCCAACAGTTTGCACAGCACTTTACAATATGAGGGCAGACAGTACAGTTACAATACAATTTAATACAGGAGGAATCATAGGGCCATGCTTGTTAGAGCTTACAATCTAAGAGGGAGGGTCAAGTGATACAAAAGGTAATAGATCTGGGGGATGAGCTGATGGAGAAAATAAAAGCACAGTTGTTAGGTGGGGGCAGAATAGGTTTTCAGGGATCGGCTAGTTACATAGTTACATAGTAGGTGAGGTTGAAAAAAGACACATCGAGTCCAACCTATGGGTGTGATTTTATGTCACTATGGCTAAAAGCAAACAGAGTAGGAGATAGTCGGACAGATTGGGGTAGGGAGTTTCATAGGATGGGAGAGGCTCTGGAAAAGTCCTGGAGGCGAGTATGAGAGAAGGTTACAAGGGATCTAGAGAACAGGAGATATTGGGAGTATTGAAGGGAGCGATAAGGTTGGTATTTTGAGACTAGGTTGGTGATGTAGCTGGCGGCCGAGTTGTGGATAGCTTCGTAAGTTGTTAGAATTTTGAATTTAATTTGGTGGGTGAGTGGAAGCCAGTGGATGGGTTGGCAGAGAGGGATAGCAGACACGGAGCAGTTGGTATAGTGGATAAGCCTGGCAGCAGCATTCCTAATGGACTGAAGGGGGATAGCCTACGTAAAGGTAATCCAGTGAGGTGCTGTAATCAAGGCGAGAAATGACCATGGAGTGAACTTGGAGCTTAGTGGTGTCATTGGTTAGGAAGGTGTGTATTTCTGAGACGTTGCGGAGGTTGAGGCGGCAAGCTTTGGATAATGATTAGATGAAGGGCCAAAATGATAGTTCAGAGTCCAGTATTACACCTAGAACCTTGGCATGCAGGGACAGGTTGATAGTTGTGCCATCGATCTTGACAAAGAAGTCAGGGGAAGAGGCGCATGGGAGAGGAAATATTATGAGCTCAGTTGTGGATAGATTGAGTTTGAGGAAGTGGTGTGACATCCAGGCTGATATGTCTGTGAGTAAATTAGTGATACATGAGGAGACTGAAGGAGTGAGCTGAGGGGTAGAGAAATAAATTTGGGAGTTGTCAGCGTAGAAATGGTATTAGAAGCCATGGGAGGCTATCGGCTGACCCAGGGAGGAGGTGCAGATGGAGAATACCGTGTTTCCCTAAAAATAAGACATACCCTAAAAAATAAGACCTATCTGCAAATAAGATATATTCTACAATGTTATATAAAGACACACACTGGGCATTATAAAATCCATTTACAGAGCAGATTACATGATTTTACAAGGTCTTTAACTAGCGTTTATTTTAACGATTACAGAGATGCTGACTCCTGAGCTGACAGGGAGGGAGAGGGGGAGAGAAGACAGGGGACAAATAAGACATCCCCTGAAAACAAGCCCTAATGCATTTTTTGTAGCCAAAATTTATATAAGACCCGTCTTATTTTCGGGAAAACATGGTAGGAGAAGTTCAAGAACAGAACCTTGGGGGTCCCCTACAGAGAAAGTAAGAGGAGAGGAGGAAGTATAATTGTAAGTAACGCTAAAGTAACGCTAAAGATTAAATATGTGTTGCGCTACCCCCATAGCAACCGCTTAATGATACTTGTCCCCAGTTATTGTCCTGACCTTGCTAGCCTCCTGACCCTTGTGACACTCTAAGTTCAGTCATATTTATCTAAATAAGGCCCTCCTTTTATGATGATGATCATAGCCTCAGAGAGCAGTGTTTCCTTAACTAAAGAAAAAGCAGTCAGGAATCCTGAATTGCTGAGAAATCCTGGTGCAGTGGTATCAGTTGTCTTCTGCTAGCTAGATCAATGAGGTTAAACAGGTAAGCAGTTGTGCTGCTTGCAATAAAGGGGTTGTCAATAACTGAGGTGTCTGCATGCAGTGTCTCTAAACCAGGTTTTCTCAACCATGGTTCATCCAGAGGTTGCTAGGGGTTCCTAGAATATTGAGCAATGTATGCCTCTTAGATAAGCTCCCACTGACACCATTGATCTTTCTAGCTATCTGTAAGGCCCCTTTCACACGAGGCGGGCTCCGCTTGCACGGAGCCCGCCTCTGTCCGCCGGCTCAGCGGGAGATCTCTCCGTTGATCTCCGCTGAACCGGCGGATGACAAGCCTCTCTCTGCTCACTGAGCGGGGAGGGGCTTGCGAGCGCCGCTGATCTCTATGGAGAGATCGGATGAAAACGGACAGTGTGTCCGTTTCCATCAGATCTCACCCGATCCGATCCGCCAGCGACGGATCTGGACGTATAGCCATACGTCTGCTTTTGGCGGATCGGACCGGGTCGGATGTCAGCGGAGATGTCTCCGCTGACATCCGACGCTCCATAGACTAACATGGAGCGCCCGTTCAGGTCCGCCGTCAAAACTGACAGGCGGATCTGAACGGTCCGACCGTGTGAAAGGGGCCTAAGAGGGAAATTCTTCCCACTGACCATTACGAGTTGTAGCTATATTCATTTTTAGTAGGGGTTCCCTGAGACCATAAAGGGTTCCTCTGTGTTAAAAAGGTTGCTCTAGAGTCTAGACTGATGGATGACAGAAAGTGGTTGGGCATCCACCAACCCTGAGGATATCATCAACTCCAAAAAGTTTGTGTTTGGTCACAGCGATCACATGGTACCGGTAGTGGACCGGTACACTGATCAGTCATCGACTGACCTTGTTCTGAGAGGACATCAATGTCAGGGTTACGTGTACATTGATCCAGCGCCGGGCTTTACCCCCTGTCTGAGCTGCCAATCTAGGAATTATTAGATATTATTGAGCATTTGCACCTGAGGGATAGTGCTCGAGCAACATGTCTCCACGCTGAAGCTGGACCTCCCTGTTTCTCTGGTGTTTGCTGTTCCTTCAAAACAGTTGTATTCTGTGTGTTTTTTCGGTCTTGTTGCTGTTCTCAGTATTCTCCCTCTTGCTGCTGTATTGTATTTCCTTTGGGTTCTGTCCATGTATCCCTTTGTTTTATGTTGCTGTGTGTCCTCTCCACACCATTGTTTCTTGTTGTTTTGCTTTGCCCTTCATTCCTGCTTGCTGTGTCCATCGCTCTCTGCATTATTTTCCAGCTTTCCCTTGCTCTCCTGTGCTTCACGCATGTTCCCTGCATCCTCCCCCTAGTGTCTCTTCTTGCTAGCTGCCGCAGTCTTTCCTTTGGTCCTTGTATCCTGTGTGTACCTTGAGTCCATCCTGTGTGCTAGCTGCTGGATGTGTTAGAGAGCCGCAACCTGGAAGCAGTTCAACATCCACACCTCTAGTGGCCCCCGGTGAACACCAGGCGGCTCTTTAGATCCTGCGACTCTGACACCCCCCCTGTTTGCACGCAGTCACACTGCTCCTGCACCTTCCAGGATCCATACCCTGGCACACCCATTCAGTTGCCCCTACTGCTCCACTAGACCTAGTCCCAGGTGTTCCAGTCCTCAGATCGTGACAGTCAGATGACGTACACCCAGAACTGTTAAAGAAAATAATAATTTTTTAACATCTGTTTTCTATTTTTAATATATTGTCATAAGAGTAGTTCAGTGTCACCATAGTGACAGTGTACTACTCGGAGAAGAGGGGGGGTGATCAGGGATTTTTTTTTAACACTACTATTGCTTCTAATGATGATCACTGCTGTAAGCAATAGTTTTAGCTGTCATTAATGGCTTTCATTTACGACAGCTTGCTTATTATTGTGATTCTATGATTGGCTACAGCTAATCACATGGTACGGGGTGCCAAGTACCATGTGATAGCTGTGGGCCAATCACAGCATCATAACAGTAAATGTACTGTGGGCAGGTGACAAGTGGTAATAAGTTCAGGTATTCATAAAACATGTGCAGCCTTGTAAGTGTAGCGCTGGCTCCTGACAAGCACACGCTATGTGTTTTTCAAAGTTAATGTTCCTGAAACCACAGTTGGGTTTTAGGGCTAATTATACCAAATTATGGTCTCAGTATTAGGCTAGCTGGAATTGCACTGAGTTCTCCTTGGCTGCAGGTGTCGCTGTCACCGCTGGCAAGTATGAGAACGCAGTTTGGCTGGGTGTATTGGATACCATTCTTTTCTCTGAACCAGCCCAGTGGGAGTGTCGTCCTGCTGTGCATCCTGGGAGGTGGTATTTAAGGTGCTGAGATCACGTGTTTCGGGGTTCCGGTCCAGAAGATATCTTCTGTCTGTTTGGTCCTGGTCCTCCTGACCAGCCCTCATGGCCCTCCTGGCCTGGGTTACGGATCCATGCAATTTAAAGCCTCGGGGCTGGATAGCTCCGAGGCGAAGCAACTGCAGGGACAGGCCTGAATGGATATCGGGGCCTAATTATCCAAGAGTGGTCCGGTGCCGCCTCGTCTCAGGAGAGGCCCAGCAACTGGAGAAGCATCCAGGCGAGGACTCTTCGGGAGAAGGCCATGCACAAGGCTGGTTTCTCTGAAGGAGTCTGGAGGCTCAGTTGAAGGACACTTTATAGATCTACACTCATGCAGTATCGCCGGACCGGCTGCAAGATACTGGTACAGTATGATAGCTCTCTAAATTTGTCTAAGTCCCTCAGTTACATTTAAGTCTGTGGCAGAGACTTTTCTCAAGTGTTCTACATTCAAGTCTGTAGCAGAGAATTTTCTCAAGTGTTCTACATCCAAGTCTGTGGCATAGACTTTGCTTTACCTAACACTTTACCGGCTGCTAGGCCTAGTGAGAGGAGGTCTATCCGGGGGTTGTGATAATCCAGCTGTGAAACAGTTATTCTCTGGATTAATTCTATAAGAGACTTCCTATCTTTGCAGTTCCAAAAGTACCTGAACTTTCACCCTAACCCTCTACCCTACATTTAAGGGACTGTTTTATCTTTTGAATAAATAACCCAAAAAGGAAGATAAAGTGTCAGTTTCTACATTTCTTTAGGCCATCTACTACGGGAAACCCTGGACGGAGACGAGGTAAAGAAGGTAACGGTAAGCCCAATAAAATCAGCAGCTCCTTCGGGGGTCAGTGCTATCATAACAGGAGCAGGAATTAACTTGCACGTAGCATAGCAAATATTACACATGTAAGAACTGTAAATAGTGACATCTACAGGCCAGGGCTATCAACACCACACTGAGCTACATAGTTACATATTAGATATACTGTAATTGATAAAAAACATGGGTCCATAAAGTTCAGTGTGTGTGTGTTTATCCAGAGGAAGACAAAACAACATCAACGCCTATAAGTGTAGCGGTGACACTTTAGCAAGGTCCGCTATGTGTAAATTTTGTTATTTTTCTCTCAGAACAGTAAAGGGGTTCTGAGGGTTAATTGTGCAGGTTGACTTTGGCATAGGTTTGGCTGGGCTGTGTTAGGGTTCTGCCTGGTCATGTGTACAGTTAGGTGCACATGACAGGCCCAGAACCAGGCCTGGTTGGACGTTATGGGTATCGGCATTCCCCGGAGCCAATCGGTGAGTCACGTGTTCGGGGTTTGTTCGGCCATAGGTGCCTGTTCCTGGATCTAGACTGGGGTAGCCCCGCGAGGGGTCCCGGTCACGGGAGCGTGTGCCGCCCCGCAACATGGTCAGTTTGACTAGCCCCACAAACCCGCTCGGTCTGGGGCAAGGATCCATCTGTTCCCAAGTCTCGGAACCGGCTGGTCCGAGGCACAGTAACTGAGGGGGGATTCAAGGCGTCCGGGTGCGCTCTCAGGGGCACCGCAGCTCATGTAAGCGACCGGGGGAGGACTCTTCGGAGGAGGGCCAACAAGCTGGCATCCCAAGAAGTGCCTGGTTGCTGGGTTGTTAAGGACACTGACAAATCCACGCTTTCCCAGTACTGCCAAGGAGACAGAGAACGTTCCAGGTACTGAGGAAAGGTTCCTGTTCACTTTGATTGCAACTTTCTTCAAGGTCAGAGACTTTGCAAGTTCCGAATTCAAGTGCTGACTGCCATAATCTCTGGCTAGAGATTTGTTCAGCTTTGAAGCGCCCAGCTGCAAGTGGCTACTCTCTGGGTTTGCATTAAAGACTTCCTAATAGTCAGAAGTTCAAGGTGCCTGAGTTTCTTCACCCTTGCCCTCTGTTCCCTTATGATACTGTGTTTGTTGGATGTTACCCCTGCAAATAAAAACCTTTCTAAAGGACTTTTATGGTGTCAGCGTCCAAAGTTGTTGGGTACTAACCCTGGGAACCCCTAGACCTGGAAGAACAAGCCAAGCGGAGGTAACCGGTAAGCCCAAAAGTTAAGGCCGCCCCAGCGAGGGTTATGGCCGCTACATAAGCATAGAAACACATACTTTCACTGCTAAATGGGGTAACAGACATATCTTGATGACATGATACATGGCCTTATGGGTGGTGTGGAGCAACATCATGAGCTTCGGAAATTCTTCGTTCACTTTATCTTGTTTAAAATGTGGGTTTTTCAGCATAAGTTTCTTAATGTCCTTTTGATGGCTTTATTACCTGCAGAGGTAACATTTAATTACCAATGTTTTTATTATTGACATAATTTTTAATGACCTCCTAAAACTATATTTAAGTAATGTTTTCTACAGAGGTTATACTTTAATTAGATAGTTAGCATGTACTAAAACCGATTTATAGGATCGGACAGGCTAGTCTATGCAAATGTAATGCGCACTGCAGTGCTAAAGATCACCTTTATTACTGATTAATAGTTGAAGGAGCTTCACTCTACAAAGGCAAATCAAGTCTATTGTGTGTACAGTCCTAGAAATAATATTGTTTCTTTTAACAATTATTTAGAGGTTGCGTTTAAAAAGACCCTCCAGCCAAAATGAAAAAACTGATTTTAAACATTTATTGTACGCTGTTATGCTGCATAATTTATTTTTTGCAGCCAGTCCTTGGTTTTCCCAGTGTTTAAGTGTAATAGCTTCTCTTCTTTATTTTGGAGAATAGGATTCCATTTTTCTGAGTAGTCACTGGGGTACAAACTGCAGCCAAATGCACTCTAGTAAATGTTGCAAATAAATGAATAAACGGACCTCCAGCTGTTGCAAAACTACAAGTCCCATCATGCCTCTGCCTCTGGGTGTCATGCCTCCTGGGACTTGTAGTTCTCCAACAGCTGGAGGCCCGCTAATTGCATATCCCTGCTCTATACTGTATACTGTGCATCCGGAAAGTATTCACAGGGCTTAACTTTTTTCCACATTTTGTTATGTTACAGCCTTATTCCAAAATGGATTAAATTCATTATTTTCTTCAAAATTCTACAAGCAATACCTCATATCGACAACATGAAAGAAGTTTGTTTGAAATGTTTGCAGATTTATAAAAAATAAAAAAATCACATGTACATACAGTAAGTATCCACAGCCTTTGCTCGCTACTTTATTGAAGCACCTTTGGCACAGCCTCAAGTCCTTTTAAGTATGATGCTACAAGCTTGGCACACCTATTCTTGGTCAGATTCTCCCATTCTTCTTTGTGGGACCTCTCAAGCTCCATCAGGTTGGATGGGGAGCGTCGGTGCACAGTCATTTTCAGATCTCTCCAGAGATGTTCAATCGGGTTCAAGTCTGGGCCCTGGATGGGCCATTCAAAAACATTCACAGAGTTGTCCTGTAGCCACTCCTTTGTGATCTTGGCTGTGTGCTTAGGGTCGTTGTCCTGTTGGAAGATGTAACGATATTACACTGTCTTGGTGATTGGTGTAATTGTGTAATTGTATACAGCAATATATGTGTGGATCATCAGAACTGTGATCTGAACACTGGAGTGATATCAGGTGATACTATCAAATATCCAAGGCATGTGTAACATTTATGGTTAGCGAGTGTGCATTTTGTATGCCCTGTAGTGGAGCACTAATGGAAGGAGATCTAAGGGGACATGTATCAATGCAAAATAAAAGTTTTTTCGGGAGCAGTGATTTTAATGATGCTTAAAGTGAAAAAAAAAAAGTGAAATATTCCTTTAAATATCGTACCTGGGGGGTGTCTATATATATGCCTGTAAAGTGGCGCGTGTTTCCCGTGCTTAGAACAGTCCCTGCACAAAATTAAAATTTTAAAGGAATAAAAGTCATTTTAAACTGCTTGCGGCTTTAATGTAATGTCTGGTCCCGGCAAAATGGATGAAAATCACTGAGACAAACAGCATGGGTACCCCCCCCCCCCAGTCCATTACCAGGCCCTTTGGGTCTTGTATGGATATTAAGGGGAACCCCGCACCCAAAATAAAAAAAGGAAAGGCGTTGGGCCCCCAGGCCCTATATACTCTGAACAGCAGTATACAGGCAGTGCAAACAAGACAGGGACTGTAGGTTTGTTGTTAGGTAGAATCTGTTTGTAATTTTGAACTGGTACATTTTTAAAGTGTAGCTCCAGACAAAAAAAATAATTTTTAAGCTTTTTGGAAAACATAGGGAAGGGTTATCACCATGGGCGTCCGCAGGTAGGGGCAAGGGGGGTCAAGTGCCCCCCCCTGGAATCAGGGATCGGATCTTAAATTCAGCACAGTTGCGTCGCTATTGGGGTGCGGGCAGCCCACACACCCGGGTGCCACCTGCTAGTGGGGTGACACCATCAAGGAGCTGTAAAGCCCCCCCATCAATATAGTGTGACTTTGGCTCTTTTCCCTGCTCAGTCTAGCAGAGAACTCGGTGGTGCTGTGACGGGAGAAAGGTGAGCTGCGGGCTATCAGAGGTTTCCCCCGCTCGCCCCCCCCCCTTCTCCTTTCAGGGAGAAGAGACGACGGCTCTCACCAGGTTCCCTGCCCAGTTTCCTGCCCGCTCTGTTCCTTCCCAATTGGCCATAATTGAGGGCCAATCAAAGGAGACTAGGAGAGGAGAGCATCATGGGACATGTAGTCCCAAAGATTGGCTGCCCCATTTTACACAGGGAGGAGGCTACAGCTTGATCAAGAGAGAGATTGAGAGACTGCAGCCTGGAAAAAAGCTGAGGGAGAGAGCACTACATGACAAAGAATAAGGAGTGTGCTTGGCGGAAGCCAGAGAGAGAACCACGCTGCCCAGCGCCACCAAAGAGAGCTACGCTGCCCAAAACCATCAGAGAGAGAAAGACTGAGCCACTACCAGGGTACAGGCATGCTACACTACTGACCAGAGTCGCCTCCGGGGAACCCAGAGTGAGCGATCGTCCAGCCGGAGGGATCACTGCTGTAGTTTCACTGGGTCTGGTAAGAGGGCCTGTTGGCCATTATCCATTACTTATCCTAGGGACTGTACTACGTCTGCAGTCTCTGACCATAATAATGTGATAATGACATTGTTGAAAAGGGGCGGTGCATGGTTGACCCTAAAATTATGCCCCCCCTGAAAAAAGTTCTGCGGACGCCCATGGCCATCAGTACCACCTTATCTGTGCCCATCAGTACCAACTTATCTGACCCCATCAGTGCCACCTTATCAGTGCCGCCTTACCTGTGCCCATCAGTGCAGCCCATCAGTGCCCACCAGTGCAGCCTATCAGTGCCCACCAGTGCCCACCCACCTCATCAGCGCATATCAATGAAGCAGGAAAATTACCTGTTTGCAACATTTTATAACAAACTATTAAACATGATTTTCTTTTTTTTCAAAATTTTCCATATTTTTTTGTTTGTTTAGCAAAAAATAAAAACCCCAGCTGTGATTAAATACCACCAAAAGAAAGCTCTATTTGTGGGAAAAAAATCATAAAAATGTAATTTGGGCACAGTGTTGTATGACCGCGCAATTGTCATTCAAAGTGCATCAGCGACGAAAGCTTAAAATTGGTCTGGGCAGGAGGGGGGTTTAAGTGCCCAGTAAGCAAGTGGTTAAACATTATATTGCAGGATTTAGGTGTGAATGGGCCCTTAAATGAAATACAGAGCTGCATTGATTTGTGTCTTTTATACAGTGGTGTGAAAAAGTGTTTGCCCCCTTCCTCATTTCCTGTTCCTTTGCATGTTTGTCACACTTAAGTGTTTCGGAACATCAAACCAATTTAAACAATAGTCAAGGACAACACAAGTAAACACAAAATGCAATTTGTAAATGAAGGTGTTTATTATTAAAGGTGAAAAAAAATCTAAACCATCATGGCCCTGTGTGAAAAAGTGATTGCCCCCTAAACCTAATAACTGGTTGGGCCACCCTTAGCAGCAACAACTGCAACCAAGCGTTTGCGATAACGTGCAATGAGGCTTTTACAGCGTCCTGGAGGAATTTTGGCCCACTCATCTTTGCAGAATTGTCCTAATTCAGTTACATTAGAGGGTTTTCGAGCATGAACGGCCATTTTAAGGTCATACCACAACATCTCAATAGGATTCAGGTCAGGACTTTGGCTAGGCCACTCCAAAGTCTTCATTTTGTTTTTCTTCAGCCATTCGGTGGTGGACTTGCTGGTGTGTTTAGGATCATTGTCCTGCTGCAGAACCCAAGTTCGTTTCAGCTTGAGTACACGAACAGATGGTCGGACATTCTCCTTCAGGATCTCTTGGTAGACAGCAGAATTCATAGTTCCTTTTATCACGGCAAGTCTTCCAGGTCCTGAAGCAGCAAAACAGCCCCAGACCATCACACTACCACCACCATATTTTACTGTTGGTATAATGTTCTTTTTCTGAAATGCAGTGTTCCTTCTACGCCAGATATACTTGGACACACACCTTCCAAAGAGTTCCACTTTTGTCTCATCGGTCCACAGAATGTTGTCCCAAAAGTCTTGGGGATCATCAAGATGTGTTGTGGAGAAATTGAGACGAGCTTTGATGTTCTTTTTGCTCAGCAGTGGTTTTCTCCTTGGAACTCTGCCATGCAGGCCATTTTTGCCCAGTCTTTTCCTGATGGTGGAGGCATTAACGCTGACCTTAACTGAGGCAAGTGAGGCCTGCAGTTCCTTGGACGTTGTTGTGGGGTCTTTTGTGACCTCTTGGATGAATCGTCGCTGCGCTCTTGGGGTAATTTTGGGCGGCCGGCCACTCCTGGGAAGGTTCACCACTGTTCCATGTCTTCGCCATTTGTGGATAATGGCTCTCACTGTGGTTCGCTGGATTCCCAAAGCTTTGGAAATGGCTTTATAACCCTTTCCAGACTGATAGATCTCAATTACTTTCTTTCTCAATTGCTCCTGAATTTCTTTGGGTCTCGGCATGATGTGTAGCTTTTAAGGATCTTCTGGTGGACCTTACTGTGTCAAGCAGCTCCTATTTAAGTGATGCCTTGATTGTGAACAGGTGTGGCAATAATCAGGCCTGGGTGTGGCTAGAGAAATTGAACTCAGGTGTGGACAACCACAGTTATAGTATGTTTTAACAAGGGGGGCAATCACTTTTTCACACAGGGCCATGATGGTTTTGATTTTTTTTCACCTTTAATAATAAACACCTTCATTTACAAATTGCATTTTGTGTTTACTTGTGTTGTCCTTGACTATTGTTTAAATTGGTTTGATGTTCCGAAACACTTAAGTGTGACAAACATGCAAACGAACAGGAAATGAGGAAGGGGGCAAACACTTTTTCACACCACTGTATCTGCCTGAAGATCAGATGTATCCCCTTACTTGCTTACTCACCTCTTATCATCTGTTATCTCTTATCCATTCCTGCACTGAAAGACATCAAAACCAAAGTCTGCTGTTTCATAAAAGCAATGGCCTTATCGGTACATAATGATTGCCATAGCATAGTCAACATTATTACTCAAATATTAAAGTGGAACTGTAGTCAGAAAATTAAGTCCTGAATGATTGCATAAGGCTGGCCCTTTTTGCAGGTATACCTATATAAAACATTAAAAATAAGCAACTATACAGTTTAAAATCCAGTAATACACTGTCTCACCCTGCCATTGGCGTCACTAGGGGGGGGGCAGAAGGGGCCCTGACCCCCCCAACAATATACTGTGCCCCCCATGGGCCCCCCCAATTAAAATCCCACACATTGCTCTGGCCGCCACTGGAATAAGTCAGGCTCTCCTGACAGCGTCCCTGTGACAGCTCCTGCGGGGGATTTCTCCCCGCCCCTCCCTCTATTCGCTGACACTCTGTATAATACGAGCGGCGCTCGCACAGCCACAGCCACCCAGTCTGCTCCCTCCCCCTGTATCCTCATTGGCAGGGAGGAGAGCGAGTTTCACCACTGTGGGGAGGGGGGGGGGGGGTCCCAAGCCTCCCATGATCTCAGTGACAGAAGAATCAGCCTGTAAGTTCCAAGGCTGAGCTGCGTGTCTATGATGACACTCTTACACAGCCCAGCCACCTCCGGGCTCCTCCCCTCTAGACACCTTCCATTACTCTTCATCTCTGGGCCCCTTCCCCTCACCTCCGGGTCCCTCCTGTACTGCTTAATTCTGGGCCCCTCGGGCCCCTCCCTGCACACCCCAGCCATTCTCTCAGTATGCGGTTCTATTCTCTCCCTCAGTCTGTACACACACTTTGCTACAACACAGACATCACACCGGTCTGGGCGGCCTCAAGGATCGGAGTCCTGTACAGAACATATACTCCCGCCAATCACACTCTCTTCTATCTCTCCTCTCCTCACTCCTCATGCATCGCGCCCCGCCCCTTCTACAAACATCATGGCACATTGTGACTTCTCACAACTACCAATAAAGTTGGATGAACTGGAACTCATGTCACCATGGCTCCTGTGGCCATCCAGGAAGTGTAGCGGACACAGAAATCCCCGGGAGCCGGAGAAGGGGTTGAGGGGCCGAGTGTCACCGGTATGTAGATCTGCAGAGTGACTTGTAGAAAAATATACGCGGAGCTCATGTTATCTGCTGAGGAGATACAGAGAGGTGTCATGTCTGAGTGTAGGGATGAGGAATGATCAGAGGTGTCATGTCTGGGTGTTGGGATGATCAGAGGCGTCATGTCTGGGTGTAGGGATGAGGGATAATCAGAGGATGTCATGTCCGAGTGTAGGGATGATGGATGATTAGAGGTGTCATGTCCGAGTGTATGGATGAGGGATGATCAGAGGCGTCATGTCTGGGTGTAGGGATGAGGGATAATCAGAGGATGTCATGTCCGAGTGTAGGGATGATGGATGATTAGAGGTGTCATGTCCGAGTGTAGGGATGAGGGATGATCAGAGAGGTGTCATGTCCGATTGTAGGGATGATCAGAGGTGTCATGTCCAAGTCAAACAAAGGGCCCTGCAACAGAAGTAAAGGGCCCCAGGATATATATATATAATTGCGTTTTATAGTTGGCCCCCCTACTTTTGTCCCTGTCCCCCCATGTGCCCCCCTAAATATGAAAGCTGGAGACGCCACTTTACCCTGCTCTGCAAATGCTAAGTTGGTTTGTATTTTTGGCACTATGCCTAAAATGAGAGCCACTAGAACAGTGGTTCTCAACTCCTGTCCTCAGGACCCACTAACAGGCCAGGTTTGCAAGATAACTGAAATACATCACAGGTGACATCATTTGCTGCTTAGTGATTGCAGCATTCTTGTCTGTATCTTCCCAAGGTAATACATAAAACCTGGCCTGTTAGTGGCTCCTGAGGACAGGAGTTGAGAACCACTGCACTAGAGGCTGATCAGCTGACAGCTTTAAGATTTACTGTTGCTGAAGGGGGAAGAAAGCAACAGGAATGACACTGCAGACTGCGCGGAGGGAACACGAATTAGGGAGAGCGAAAGAAAAAGCAGGAGAGGTGACAGAACAAACCCTGCTGCCAGGGAGACATGAAAGAGTTAAACTTACAATGGTAGTGTCTTATCTCCCCGAAATCCTTTTCTTCCTCCCTCATCAGCAGCCTGTGAACTTCAGCACTGTAAGGCCCCTTTCACACTGGGGCGGGATCCGCGGCGACGGTAAAGCAGCGCTATATTTAGCGCTGCTTTACCGTCGATTTACCCGCAGTATTCGGCCGCTAGCGGTGTGGTTTTAACCCCCGCTAGCGGCCGAAAAAGGGTTGAAATCCCCCGCAAAGCGCCGCCGTATCAGCGATTTGCGGCGGTATTGCCGTGGTATTACCGCGGTGTCCCATTGAAATCAATGGGTAGGAGCGGTATAGGAGCGGTGAATACACCGCTCCTATACCGCTCCAAAGATGCTGCTAGCAGGACTTTTTTTACCATCCTGCTAGCACTCCGGCTTTCACACTGGAGTGAATGGGGCCGGTTTTTTCAGGCGGTGTACAGGCACTATTTTTAGCGCTGTACCGCCTGAAAACCGCCCCAGTGTGAAAGGGGCCTTAAGCTTCTGTCAGGCTGCGTTCACACTATCTTGGCATGTGGCTCAAAGCAGGGGTCTGGTGTGCCCCTGTTCACAGTTTCAGGTCTGATTTCACCCCGAATTTTTGGCTGAATTTAGACCTAAAACGGACCAAAAGATGCAAGGGGCTCCTGTGCAAATTCACACCGGAGCCGCAGCAGAGATATGTGAACTGGCTCCATAGAAAGCCGGGGCATACTATCAAGGCTGGAAATGTACGTTAAAGCGGTTTGGTACTCCAAAAAACTTCTTTAGCTTATTAAATACAGTTAGCAAAGCTGATGCACCAATGACCATTAAAAAAAAAAAAAAAAAATTATTTAACTTACCTTACAGATTTTTCCTCTGGCTTCCGGTCTGTCCTCCCATGGGAGTAGGCGTGTTTTCGGCTGTCCCCCGGCTCCGCAATGACTTCTGGGAGCTGTTCTGCATTCCTCCCATGAAGCCACGGGGGACGCCGTCAGCACGAAATCTCGAGAGATTTCCGGCGACGCCGCGCCGTTGTGATGGCAACCAGATATTTTACGGCGCTGCACGCTCAACAAACAGAGCATGCGCGGGATCGAGCGGTGACTGCTGGGAGCGCAGCATTCACCGCATCCCGGAAGTAAATGCTTGTGGGTTTCTAATGCCCACAAGCAAGATGGGATCGTCCAGCAAGATATTTTATACGTTATCCAAACAGACAGAATCGGCGATCGGCGGGGAGAAGAACTGCAGCAGGTAAGTGATTTTCTTTTGCTTTTACTCTAGATGATAAGGGTCACCCTTTAGGGGATAAATGGGACTTTAAATATACCTCCCCAGTCTTGAACGTAGATCATAGAAACATACCACCTGACATAAAAAACATAGGGGATTGAGACCGGACAGCTATATAATTTACTGGTGGTTAATGTTTGTTGGTTTACTTTCAGGTGAAGTTTTTTTCACTCTGGCATGAAAACAGCTTCATTGGATGTCCTGAGAAGCGTCAGCCACGTGAAATGTAGACAGAAGCCCATGTGTCTAGATTGAGTGTTTAACCCCATTTGGTAGACCTTTGTTTTAATAATACAGATGGGAGACTGCGCTGGACTGACTCCCTTGGTTGAGGGTCTGTGAGTGAGTGGTGGTGGGAGCATGTAGGAGAAGTTCACTCCTGGTGAATCTAGCCCATATGTTGGCAGAAAAGGTGGCGGTGAGCCCTTTTGAGGGGCTTGGGCTGCTACCTCTGGGTACGACCTCAAAGTCCTTTCCAAGTTTGCTTGTGAGGGTAGGTAAAAGGAGTGCCCGGTATCCAATTAGGAGTGGAACACAGGTGCATATGTAGTTGTTTTATTGAAACTCATAAAGCAGGATAAAACCAGCATGTTTCGGGGGAACAAAGACTCTCCCTTCTTCAGGGCTGCTGCTGTATGCTATGATGAATGGGGATATACCCACACTGGTGTGTCTGTGACACTGACATCGGCAGAGTGTCTGTATTCTCCAGTGGTTGCTGCTATGCTATGCTGCAACCACTGAAGAATACAAACACTCTGCCATTTTGAGTGACACAGACACACCAGTGTGGGTATATCCCCATTCATCATAGCATACAGCAGCAGCCCTGAAGAAGGGGGAGTCTTTGTTCCCCCTGAAACGCGCTGTGTTTTAATATTCTATTTTATATTTTGTATTTTAAAAAAAATGTTTTATGTAAAATGTTATGTTGCTATGATTTATGTGCAACATTGGGAAGGTAAATTTAAAGTCTCATTTATCCCCTAAAGTCGTTTTTTTCAGTTGTCTTGCTAGAATTGCAGGGAAGATACCTACCAGTGTTATTTCCCAGGAATGATCATTGAGTTCCTAAAGTGTTACTAAACCCAGGACCCTGCATTCACTATATCTGGTCTCCCACAGTACACAGAACATGGAAATGCAATAGTTTTAGTAAATATAAACTGCTAAATACCTTTTCTCATCAGCAGTATATAGCAGTCCTGTGACTTCTATCAGTTACTGGTTAAAGCTTGTAGCAGAAGTTTTCAATCTCCTCTGACTGTCCCATGAGGCTGCATTACCCCGGACCCTATGCCTGGACAGTGCTGATTGGCCCTGTGCTGATCACATGCACCCTCCCAAAAAAAAAAAAAAAAACTCTCTAGCAATACACACCAAACTGAGCATGTGCAGAGTGCCTCCAAGGCTCTGTACTTTCAGCAGATGGATTGAGGACTGTGGAAGAAGGGGAGGATCAGAGAAGACAGGATCAAACAGCCTTTTTACATAATGCAAAGAGTTAACCCCTTAGGTTCCACAGTGAATATAACAGGCATGCTTTACTGCATATACAGACTGATTTTACTGTTGTGGGTTTAGTAACACTTTCACTTTTCATTATTGAATCTCTCTAAGGCTGGATTTCCAGATATGCAAATTGGATGCGCTTTAACCGCATCTAATTCGCATTATATGTGAATGGGACTGGCTCTAAATGGAGCCGTTTCACACATGTCTGGGGCAGCTGCAGTGTGGTTTTGAAAAGGGTCATGTGCGCTTTTTGGGTCTGGTGCAAGTGTGAATTCAGGCAAACATTTGCACCTGAATCGCACCTAAACCGGTGAACATAAGCGCACCGGACTCAGGACTGCAAACCGCAGCTGGACATGTGTGAACCCAGCCTTATAGGGACACGGAGTAAAAGAAAACCTGTTCTAACCCCCTTTTCATCCAAAACTTTAATCTACTTTGCAAGCAAACAGCATAACTACCTGAATTTGAATTGGTAGAAGTGTTTTGTAACCCCTTGTACAGAAGAGGTTATACTAGGAGAGGGAGAAGATGAATAATGACCCAATCAAAGGAGGCATCAGAGGGACAGAGAGAGGAGCTTGTTAGTTGGTTGCTCCTGCTTTCACTGCCCAATCACAGGCGGGGGAGGGACAAAACTTGTAACTTTTCCAGAACTGCAGCATCAACAAAAATCAGGTCCATATACCTTAGAACTAGATGGGCAGAAATGTAATTCCATTGGCAGCATAGGTGTGCGCAGCCTATTGCATTAGGGTGTGCACCCCAAAGCTCAAACACACCGAAGCATAGTAAGCATAGTAAACTGTGCTTAAGTTTGTGAATGAATACAGTGAGTGAGTATGTTCATTGTGTTCATTTAGATAGGGTAGGGGTCGGTAAATAACATATTGACTAGGCCTTTCCCCCACTTTCTATCCTGAAACATCCCTCGGGAGAGCCAAGGGGAGGGCGGGAAGCATTGGCAGTAGTGGGAGTTGGCACCGCACAGAGTGATTAGGGCGTGCCAAGGCACACCCGGCACAGCCTCTGCAGGGCTGGTGCAAAGATTTTTGACACCTTAGGTGAAACCTAATTTTGCCGCCCCCCCTAGCCCCACCCCTTTTCCCCTGCCAATGTAAACCCCTCCTTTTTAATGAAGCGCCCATCAAATGCAGCCTCACCAGTGCCCATCAAATACAGCCTCACCAGCGCCTATCAAGTGCGGCCTCAACAGCGCCCTTCAATGCAGCCTCACCAGCGCCCATAGATGCAGCCTCACCAGCGCCCATCAATGCAGCCTCACCAGCGCCCATCAATGCAGCCTCACCAGCGCCCATCAATGCAGCCTACTAGCACCCATCAATGCAGCCTCACCAGTGCCCATCAATGCAGCCTCACCAGTGCTCATCAATGCAGCCTACTAGCGCCCATTAATGCAGCCTCACCAGTGCCCATCAATGCAGCCTCACCAGTGCCCATCAATGCAGCCTACTAGCACCCATCAGTGCAGCCTACCAGTGCCCATCAATGAATGTTTGCTTGCTTCCATTCATTAAGGAGTTGGGACACAGATACAGTCCTCCGCCGCTGCTGCACCTCTGACAATATATGCGAATGGAGCAGCGGTAGCCTGCTGATGCTGAGAATTAGTTGCTTGCTGCAGAGCAAAGAGAGTATGAACACCAGTGGTCGGGCGCCCTAGGCAGCAGGGCGCCCTAGGCAGCATGGCGCCCTAAGCTGCTGCCTAGTTTGCCTAGTGGTAGCACCAGCCCTGACCCCCTGCGCATGCCTATAGTTGGCAGGCAAAACAGCTCTTACAGATGTACTGGAATTCCCCAAACAAATAAAGCAATAGTAAAAGCGATACAATAACACGCCTTGCTCAATGGAAACAAACCTTATACTGTAAGGAAGACCCTAAATTATACACATCCTACCAACCTGCAAGTATTCACTTATACCGCCCACATCTTTCAGCCAGAATTCATCACAGCACAGCAAACCATCCCTGCTATGATAATGTTCCTATTATATGATATTTTACTGCATTATGTCATGTGGGAAGAGGGGAAAATAATATATTACTCCATAATGCACGCATATTACGGAGAGACATTGAGAAGATTGAAGGGTATTTGCCCGTGATTTGCAGGAGGTACAGCGACACAATGGCACTTCTATAGCAAAAAAGCGTCTGGACAAATTCTCCCACTGAGCCTTTTCGTTACAGTTATTAGTTTGCAGGTTCAGTAAATGATTTCTCATCTGATCTGTACGATGCACTCGGAGCAGCCTAAAAATGAGTTATTGATTCGTCGACGTTTTAGATTTAACTTCGACTGCCTAAAAATAAATAAAAGGGATGAAATATGCACTTTCAGCAAAGTATCCGGTTTGATTTAACGGCAAATCAAGGCGAAAAAAAAAAAGCCATGCATTAAATAATAAACTAATGTGGGAATAAAAAGGGTGGTAAATACAAATATAATTAGATTCAGAGTTCTGCACGTGTAGAATACAGAAATTTTCTTTGCAGCAGGATTGAATCATTCCTCATTTCATTACTTTGTCTCCTTTATATAAAGTTAAGTGGATATAAAGCCCGAGGATTTATTGTGAAATATTGAGATGTGTGGCACTAAGGTAGCTTTCTGGGCTTGTCTTGATTTACAACAAATATAAAGATGTCAATGGGCAGATGCCGTGTGCTCCAAGGTGTCTTCAGCCTGGGTTCACACTGATGTGGTGCGATGTGGTGCAATTTTACATGTGATTTAGAGTGCCAGTGCAGTGCGATTTCGGGGTGTGATTTGTGCTTTTCAGATGCAATTCTCACAGGCTATAGAGCTTTAACCCCTTGCCGACCGGCTCACGCCGATATACTGCGGCAGAAGGGCACGTACAGGCATTTTAACGTACCTGTACTATGCCCTTTAAGACACAGCATTTTGGGCGCGCCACGAGCTTCGTGAGTGTGATCGTGGGTCCCGTGGATTTGTTGTCCGCGGGGATACCCACGATCGTCTCACAGAGAGGAAGAACGGGAGAATGCTAATGTAAACAAGCATCTCCCCATTCTGCCTAGTGACACTGACATTGATCACAGCTCCCTGTAATTGGGAGCTGTGATCAGTGTTGTGTCACACACAGCCCACCCCCCCCACAGTTAGAATCACTCCCTAGGACACACTTAACCCCTGCATCGCCCCCTAGTGGTTAACCCCTTCACTGCCAGTCACATTTACATAGTAATCAGTGCATTTTTAATTGCACTGATCGCTGTATAAATGTGAATGGTCCCAAAATAGCGCCAAAAGTGTCCGATCTGTCCTCTACCCTTTATCAAGAGACTGTGATCTATTTTCTGAATAAATAACCTAAAAGAGGAATCAGTGTCAGTCTCAACCTTTTCTCTGGGTTACTTTCCACGGGGATCCCCAAGACGGAGCTACAACAACGGTAAGCCCAAATAAAACCAGCAGCTCCTTCGGGAGTTAGTGGTACATTTATTATAGCAAAAAGTTAAAAATATTGTGTTTTTTTTCAAAATTGTCGCTATTTTTTTGTTTATAGCGCAAAAAATAAAAACCGCAGAGGTGATCAAATACCACCAAAAGAAAGCTCTATTTGTGGGGAAAAAAGAACATGAAATTTGTTTGGGTGCCACATCGCACGACTGCGCAATTGTCAGTTAAAGCGAATCGCGAAAAACGCTCTGGTCTTTGGCCAGCCAAATGATCCGGGGCTGAAGTGGTTAAATCGCACTGCTCAGTACTAAACTCGCACAGGACCCTTTTTTTCTGAACCACACCAGCATCACACCGCATCTATGTGAACAGCCTTCATAGGAAGCAATGTTTTTCACTTGACCTGCGAATCTATGCCTTCTGTAAGGCATCAGAATCGCATTCAATTCTCTGAGATAATTCACACATGCATGGGACCAGGAATGACATTGGATTCTTTTTGAACTGGGTTTGGTCCAATCCCGGAAGTTAACTGTGTTACTCGGCCAATGAGCAGTGGGCAAGAGATTCTCCACTGCATATATACAAAGGGGCAGGGATGCTGAGGACACCATTGAGCCACATGGCCATATTAGGACTAAGAATGGGCTCAGGCGTGTTCGCAACCGCACATGCAGAGCCCGCTGGGAAGCCCACATTGCACAGCGCTGTGAGACATTTTCCCGATCCACAGCTGCACAGATCAGGAAATGTCTCACTTCCTGTGATTAGCGCATCCTAATAACACCTGTCAGTGACCGGCCCCCCGTTTTACTTACCTGAACCCTCAAACTTGTCCCACGGGACGGGCCGTCTCTCTGCCTGGGGTTCTTGGCTGTTGATTGGATAGATTGATAGCAGCGCAGCCATTGGCTCCCGCTGCTGTCAATCAAATCCAATGATGCGGCCACTGGGGGGTGGGGCCGAGTCCTGCATCCGGCATCTATGGACACCGAATGCTGGATTCAGGAGCGCGCCCACAAGGTAACCCCCTGGGAGAGCGCTTCTCCCAGGGGGTTATCTAATGCAGGGAGGTGCCGAGAGAGCCGAGGGACCCCAGAAGACGAGGATCGGGGGCCACTCTGTGCAAAACGAGCTGCACAGTGGAGGTAAGTATGACATGTTTGTTATTTAAAAAAGAAATAAATTACCTTTAATGTCACTTTAATTAAGACCATGACCTTGTCCTAATATGGCCATATTAAAGAGGAACACAGGGGGGCGCTAGCTAAGTGCAGCATCAATGTGTTTATTAAAAAGCCAAATGCAAACTTACAGAAATACAAAATCAAAGAGCTTATCTGCAGCCATGCCACATTGGATGGAAGTCGTCAACCAGAACAGCAGCTTGTGTCAGTGAGAAAGCCAAGTCTAATGTTCCAAGACATGAGGAGAGTCACTGTGGGACACAAGGCAGGATGTGATGTCACACCTGGGATGAGCTAGTTAGGTCAATGATGTCATACCTATCCCTGCCCTTTAGTTAAGTGCATGCAGGTGGGGAATCACTGGCCCTCACCTCATTGGGCCAGTGGAGATGCGATCATGTGACAACTTCCCGCAGGTTCCAACTGAACTGATCTCAGACCGGGTATGGATTCGAGCCAAACTCTTTCCACCAATAAAAGTGTATAGTATTTTGCAACAGAGGGCTGGTGACTTTCATCACTCCTCTGTAGTTGACCCCTTTCAAGACTGCTTTAGGCTGCTTTTGCATTCTTATTTTGGTTGTATAGAACTGAACAGTCAATGTAAATAGATCCTGAAGGAGAACTGCACACTTTATTGAGGACAAGGTAGGACTGGGATGGAGGGCACAAAGGATTTTTGACCCCAAGGCCTCATTCACACGGGCACCGCCAGTTTAGCCACGTTAAAAACGTATCAGTTATTAACCGTGGCCTCGTCCGTCTTCCGTTCCGTTAACCACTTCATTCCCAGAAGATTTGGCTGCTCAATTACCGGGCCATTTTTTGCGATACAGCACTGTGTCGCTTTAACTGACAATTGCGCGGTCGTGCGATGCTGTACCCAAACAAAATTGACGTCAGTTTCTTCCCATAAATAGAGCTTTCTTTTGGTGGCATTTGATCACCTCTTTGATTTTTATTTTTTGCGCTATAAACAAAAGAAGAGCGACAATTTTGAAAAAAATATTTACATTTTGCTGTAATAAATATCCCACATTTAAAATATATATATAAACTTTTTTCCTCAGTTTAGGCCGATATGTATTCTTTTACATTTTTTTGGTAAAAAAAAATTGCAATAAGTGTATATTGATTGGTTTGTGCAAAAGTTACAGTGTCTACAAAAGAGGGAATAATTTATTGCATTTTTATTGTTATTATTTTTTGTTATTATTTTTTTACTAGTAATGGTGGTGATCTGTGATTTTTATCAGGACTGCGATATTGCGAGAGACAATTGGACACTTTGACAATTTTTGGGACCAGCGGCAATTATACAGTGATCAGTGCTATAAAAATGCACTGATTACTGTATAAATGTCACTGGCAGGGAAGGGGTTAACACTAAGGGACAATCAAGTGGTTAACTGTGTTCCCTAGTGTGTGTTCTAACTGGGGGGGATGGGACTGACTAGGGGAGGAGAGAGATCAGTATTCATCCCTCTACCTCTCCCCTAAGAGTACCGGGATCTCGCTCTGACGGTTCGTCATAAATGACGTTTTCAATGGGGAACCCCATTGAGAAACGTCATTTATGACGAAACGTCGTATGGGAAGGCACGCAGCGACGCCACCACTACAGACTGTTATTGAATCAAGGGACGGGTTCACACTGACCGGCCGGCAGTGTTGTGTTATTGTCTTTTTTCGTCTGCCTTTCATCGCATTGATGTAAGTTATTTTTATACCTTTTTAATAAACAAGTTATTATCAGTATTACGCTATGGGTGGCCCCCTTTGTGTTTTCTCTACAAACGGAGGAATTAACTAGGATTTGGCTGGCTATCTCGGTTGTGAGCAGATTACAGGACGGGTTCCCTCCTCTCCCCACTTGGAGTGATTTTTTCCCAAAGCTGTTTTAACCCCATCAGCGCTCGCCTACTGGATACATCACAAGTTTATAATCAGTGCCCTATCATTGCTACCCTCTGGTAAGCCTCTCATTCATCAGGTGGTCGGGATGAAGCACAGTTTGCATGCATGTCACAGTGTATAAATTGCAGCACGAGCACAATGGTGTCATTTTGAATACGATCTACTTGTGGATTTTAACCCGATCTATGCCAGATGCCAAGATTGATCTATATTGGACTTTCACCATTTATACCCTTGTTTGGACTGTTCTATATGTGATCAGTGCTTCTCCATCTAAGATCTTGATGGGTTTTATTTCATATGTTTATTAATTTGTATGATTGGCGCAGCTTTATTCTCCATACATCTAGAGAGTGACATTTTTGCCCATTCTTCTTTGCAAAATAGCTCAAGCTCTGTCAGATTGGATGGAGAGCATCTGTGAACAGCAATTTTCAAGTCTTGCCACAGATTCTCAATTGGATTTAGGTCTGGACTTTGAAAGGGCCATTCTAACACATGAATATGCTTTGATCTAAACCATTCCATTGTAGCGATGGCTGTATGTTTAGGGTCGTTCATACAGTATGTTACAGTATGGCTGTATGTTTAGGGTCGTAGGTTCAGTCTCAAGTCTTTTGTAGACTCTCGCAGGTTTTCTTCTAAGATTGCCCTGTGTTTGGCTCCATCCATCTTCCCATCAACTCTGACCAGCTTCTCTGTCCCTGCTGAAGAAAATCATCCCCACAACATGATGCTTCCACCACCATGTTTCACGGTGGGGATGGTGTGTTCAGGGGGATGTGCAGTGTTAGTTTTCCGCCACACGAAAAAAGTTACATTTTGTTCTCATCTGACCAGAGCACCTTCTTCCACATGTTTGCTGTGTCCCCCACATGGCTTCTGACAAACTGCAAACAGGACTTCTTATGGCTTTATTCCAACAATGGCTTTCTTCTTGCCACTCTTCCATAAAGGCCAAATTTGTGGAGTGCACGACTAATAGTTGTTCTGTGGACAGATTCTCCCACCTGAGCTGTGGATCTCTACAGCTCCTCCAGAGTTACCATGGGCCACTTGGCTGCTTCTCTGATTAATGCTTTCCTTGCCATTGTCTTCTTTCCATTTTCTGATGACGGATTGTCATCAGCAACAGTGCTCCATGAGATGTTCAAAGCTTGGGATGTTTATTTTTGATAACCTAACCACAACTTTATCCTGTCTGGTGTGTTCCTTGGCCTTCATCATGCTGTTTGTTCACTAAGGTTCTCTAACAAACCTCAGGGCATCACAGAACAGATGTATTTATACTGAGATTAAATTACACACAGGTGGACTCTATTTACTAATTAAGTGACTTCTGAAGGAGATTGGTTCCACTAGATTTTAGTTAGGGGTATCAGAGTAAAGAATACAAATGCACGCCACACTTTTCACATATTTATTTCACATATTTATTTGTAAAAAATGTTGAAAACCATTTATCATTTTCCTTCCACTTCACAATTATGTGCCACTTTGTGTTGGTCTATCACATAAAATCCCAATAAAATACATTTACGTTTTTGGTTGTAATGTGACAAAATGTGGAAAATTTCAAGGGGTATAAATACATTTTCAAGGCCCACTTATATATATATATATATATATATATATATATATATATATATATATATATATATATATATATATATATATATATATATATATATATATATACATATATATATATATATATATATATATATATATATATATATATATATATATATATATATATATATATATATGTAGATATATATATATATATATATCCAAATTCATAGATAGATAGATATCTATACATCTATGAGGTTTTCTCTATTCTATCCATCAATATGAGGAACATTCATCATAGTTAACCAACGGTCCAGAGAATATCTGACCTAACTAGCAATAGTTGGTCCAATCCCAAGGGTGAGTGCACAACTACTAGGGGGGGGGCACCCTATTTTAAGCACATAAGGAGCACGGGACTACTTATCAAGTCACAGCACTGTATATGAGTTCTTCATCATTGTTCCACAAGCACCAGCACTATTCACTGGGGACTGGTTTATTTATTGATTGTTTTCAGTATTTTACAATTATTTTTCTGTATGTAGCAATGTATTGCATATAGCATTTAGCGCAGTATATTTATTTGTTATTTTTTTATAGAGATATTATATATATATATATATATATATATATATATATATATATATATATATATTCAGGGTGACCACACTTCCCTTAATGGGATCATAACTCAAATATTGGTGCTATGTGGCACCTGTTCAGACCCAACCTTGGCATCCTGTACATACCCCCCCCCCCTTGCCCCCGCCCTAACGTGAAGGTGTTGGTACAGCCATAGGAAACAGTCACCGGAACCAGGGGCTAATCCCTAGTGTCTCCATGGATACACACTAGTTTTGAAGTTTCCTCATTCTAATTTGAGTTCATTTCCCCGTGTTGGCTGAAATATCACAGTGGAAGAATTTTTTTATTTAAAGTTATTGTTTGAATGTGAATGGGATTTCCACTTTAAAGCACAAACTTTTGTTTGAGATTATATTTATTTTAAGTTTTATTATTGAAGGACACATTGTTATATTTGTTTAATTTTTTTATCGTTGACATTTTGTTCTGGCAGTGCTATACACATTGTATTTAATATTTGTTTTAGTGTGTGTTCACTATTTATGTATAACAATCACAACATGTATTATGTAGATGTGCAGACATTTTTTTTCATACTCTATACACATGAATATGTTCTTGATATGGATATGCGGAGTGATTTCAGCTACAAAATTACTGATTTTGCCATCAATAATATTTTGCCAAAGCTGAAACTCACTAACCTACTTAGTCAAAATTTGCTGGAAAAGAATAAGGTATTTTTAAAAAATATATTTCTTTCTTTCTTTAGAGTTAGTTTTATTTATTTATTATTTTTTTTTTTATCTTGTATTATTATTTTTTATCTTTTGATAATTTTTTTGTGCTTTCAATTTTATTCTGTTATTTTTACTTTTTTTCATTTGTTTGTTTTTTTCTTCTTTCTAGCTAAAAAGTAAAAAAAAAATGAGGCTAATAAAAAGATCATGCTTTGGCACGTGAAAAAAGCAGTCCACTGGACCTTTGATATCCATCACAAACCACCTTTATTTACCTTCTGTATTGACTCCAATGCATTTTGTCAAAACTGAGAATTTTCACTAAGCTCTTTGGCTTTTTAGCTGAATTTTAGAGGAAATGAAAAATCGCAGTTATGCTAAACTCTAGTTACTGACAATCAGCAATCTGATGTCTGGGTGGATCTGTGCCATCCCTGGCAGACCTGTGCCATGGGCCGCAGCATATGTTGCCTATGAAGAAATTGAGACTTCCAGCCATGTGTCTACCAGGAAGCAAACAGATCCATTAGAAACATTAACCCTGCGGTAATTTCATTTAAATTCTCTAAAACGACAATTTTTTTACATTCTCTGATGAAATATTTCCTAAAAATGACATGTTAAGTATGACAATACATGTGCACAGACATTCCTATATGTGTTCTTAAATTCCCCTTAAATTAAATAAAATGTACATAAATAGCTAGATAAATAAATATACAGAACAGCGTTCTCAGCAAAATAATTATGTGTAAAAATATAATCTCTTTACCAGAGCATATAACAATCTTATCGTGATAACGTTGAAATTTAAATTTAAATAATAATGAAATAAAATATCAAGTGCAATGTACAATAAATATAATAAAATGTGAATTTGATAGATAAAGTGACAATTCCCTATTACTTATGCAGCAACAAACACATTTTGTAATCGTGCAAAAAAAGTGCAATAGTGCCACATGGTGCAATCAGTGCCAGGGCAAGGGCATCTATTTCCCATCCATGCACAAATACCTCTCCCCCATTCATTTCTACTAGCACCCCCCCCCCCAAAAAAATCTCCTCCTAGAACAATTTTTCACTTCCCTCTCTACCATATCACCTCTTCTAGCAAAACACCCCCAAATCCCCCTCCTAGCACAAATCATCTTCCCCATCCCCCTTCCCAACACAAATCCCCCTAAAACACCACTGCTAGCACATCCACCCTAAATTTCCCATCCTAGAACAATTCTTACGCCCTGCCACTCCCCCCCCCCATAAAATGTCCCCTCGCACCGCAAATCCCCCCCCCCCAATCTCCTTGACATACCAAGACATTTTGGACAATTTCATGCTCCTAACTTTGTGGGAACAGTTTGGGGATGGACCCTTCCTGTTCCAACATGACTGTGCACCAGAGCACAAAGCAAAGTCCATAAAGACATGGATGAGCGAGTTTGGGGTGGAGGAACTTGACTTGCCTGCACAGAGTCCTGATCTTAACCTGACAGAACACCTTTGGGATGAATTCGAGCGGAGACTGCGAGCCAGGGCTTCTCATCCACATCAGTGCCTGACCTCACAAATGCGCTTCTGGAAGAATGGTCAAACATTCCCATAGACACACTCCTAAACCTTGTGACATCCTTCACAGAAGAGTTGAAGCAGTTATAGCTGCAAAGGGTGGGCCAACTCCATATTGAACCCTATGGCCTAAGACTGGGATTCCATTAAAGTTCATGTGTGTGTAAAGGCCGGTGTCCCAATACTTTTGGGAATATGGTGTATGTAAACCACAAGTAACACACAACACAATATATTATGTGGTAAAACAGCATTTGCAAAATTAATCAACTTTAGTAATGCGGTTATTTATTGTTACTATCATGATATGTATTAATTAATATACAAAGTGCTCAGTCCCAATAGTACTGTACTTGTAATTGAATCCAAAGTAAAAGTCCATTCAATAAACTGTAGAAAAGTGTACTGTGCCTTATCACCAACATAATGCCCCCTGGTGTTGCTGTGTCACCACGTGCTCAAGTGAAGGTCCGCACTTTACCAGATGGTGTTACTCTATTTGCTGTACAACAAAAAAGGTCAATCTCGCGTTGTTGGTCACCCAGGGACCAGAGGGTATCTTCCAGCTGCTGCTTGGTAGCCTCTCCTCGTGATGGAGTGATACGATGTTTCCAATGGCAAGTCAACTAATCAATTAAAAAGAGAGAGAAGAAGGTCCTCTAATAGTGTAAAAAAGTCTTGTTTTTATTATTAAAAAGTGTTCGTTAAACATACAACCACTGTAAAGTACTCCAAACATATGTACCCACGCTCTCCGGTCATACAGGAAGGCCCTGGGCATCCATGTGCATTTCACCGTAACTGGAAGTTGCATGCTGTGAATTACACTTGACGCGTTTCGTCATAATGTGACATCCTCAGGAGCTAAACGTCACGGTGCGTGCCTCCATCTTTAGCTGTTGTAAGATGCAGATCAAAGGTCACACTTTTGTTCTATATACCGTCAAATGAAATAGTCACTACAATGAAACAATAAATTGTTACATTGCATTTAATCAATGACACTTGCAGACCATCTGCAAGTGTAATTATACACAGAAGCAGATGTATCTTGAAAGCAGCTCCTGCTGCCCCTGCAAAGAAATTCTCAACTGTCATTTTGACTGCCGGCAATTGCAAATAATAGGATCAGGATGAGCAGCAGCAGGGGAAAGGAGCTGAACTTTGCTAGAGTTTTTTTTACAATTTCTCTTATGTTCAAAATCATTAAGGGAGCTCACAAAATTTCTATTAGAATCAACTTTTTCTGTATTTGCAGCTTTTTTAACAACCTGGGTCCCCGGTGCAGTTTTAGAATAAGGCTCAGTATCTATTTAAAATGGCACAGGAAATGATCCACTCTTGGTGAAAGTTCAGTAACAGCTGGCATCCAGCACTACACCCAGGCGCTAAATTGATCAATATAATTACTTCTGGGTTGTAGTGATTAAAAAAGTGAGATCATCGCCCTTTTTTTTAGTACAAAGACTGGGCAAGTGTCAGTCCACCCTTTCCTTGCAGCAATAGGTCACTGTTATAGTGCTTTATTGCTGACGTCTGGTGTTGTTGATGACATTTGCTTTTACCGCGCAAGCACCTATGCATAAGTAAGTGAAGTCAATGTTATTTGCCAATGGACTTTTAGCAATTGCAAACTGGTAAAAAGTCCTTGTTGAGTTAACTTATGCCCTTGCCAACCTAACTTGAGCTTACCGTAAGTTACAGGAACGCTCTCCTAAAGTAGCGAGCTTTACCATTCTGCTACATTACAAAGATGCACTAATGTGATATCATCTAACTTATAGACTTTGTTATTTTTTTAGGTAAATATATGGGGGTGCACATAGGCGTGTGTATGGGGTGCCTGGGCACACCCTAATTACTCTGTCCAATGGTGATTCTCCATATTAGCCAGGCTTCCTCGTGTTGTGCCTCCCCCCCACCCCACTGCAGTGCTACTGTCTTCCCTCCTCTTCCATGGCTGCTGTGGGGAATGTTTCAGGATGGAGAGTGGGGCAAGGGACTAATCAATATGTCATTTACCTTCCCCTTCCTTTTCAAAATGAACTCACTGTGTTCAATCATAGTTACATAGTTACATAAAATAAAATCAATAAATGGTGCTGCGCTCTAAGTGATGGCAAACAGGTAAAATACTATAAAGTGCTACACAACTACTTATAAAGTGCTAAGTGTTCATAAATAATAAACTTTAAAAGCGTTCAAATTCATGAATGATAAACTCCAGAAAACACCATATAAATGCAAAATGATATAAAATAATCTAAAGTGCTGAGTGCTCAAAAATACATGGGTGATGAACTTCCAATGTACAGTATAGGTGCAAATAATACAAAGGAATAACCTCCAAATCGATGTTGTCATAAACAAGATAAAGTGCTAGTGCCAAGAACAATGGAATAAAATCCAAAGTGGGCATAAGTCTTCAGACAAATTCTGGTGAATATAGTGCAGAAAAGTAAAGTGCTGGGTTCCAACTGACACTCTCTGTGAGTGTGATGATGTGAATTAGTGATTTTTTTTCTTCAGTGCAGTCACACCTCAGTGTGCAATGGCTCCTTACCTTACCGCTGTAAGGTAACAGCGTAAAAGTAGCCAGTGGCAATCTGGAAATCCGGGATCCCGCAGTAGGTCTCCCTAAGGATTTCTTATGGAGGCCAATATCTATGGAATATAGGCCAATATCCCCAGACGACGTCTTTCTGAGACGAAACGTACGTCGGGTGGTTGAGGCGCTGACGTCATCACGGTGTACCTCGTAGTTGAACGGGTGTCTGTAAGCCGGCCGGCTACTGTTTTTACTCTTGATGTTTTTACCTGCATTCCGATGTAAGTGCAATTTTCATTTTTAATACATTTGGCTATACTGATTCACACTAGAGTGAGCCTTTTTCCATCATTCTGGGTCCTACTTGTTGATTGCTCCGTATGCCCACTGGATTGCGCTATCCTGTTTGCCTCTGGTCCAATACTGTGGAGGGGAGCTGTGACTGCATTGCTGACCGGACATCAAGTTATCTTATAGGCTTGTGCAAGCTTGCCTTCTGGTAAGCATGTATTTTATGCGGTGGTGGATCACATCAAAGGGTGCTATTTGTGTGATTAAGAAGTCCTATTTACCTTCACTGATCAATCACTGGATTAATACTCACAGACAAATTTTTTAGGACGATTCACTGTTTTAATGTTCATATTTATATTTTGTTACCTTCACTGCTGTTCATGATATTAATTTTTTTGGGTCCATCACAGATTTTTCACTCACTGGTTTTTATTTTTTATCGGTATTTGTTCTATTAAGCGCAGCTTGTTTCCCTTTATATTTACAATATCTATGGAACCTGGTGTCCTGGTGGATGCTTCTCATTATAAGAATATATCTCCTTAATATAGGTCAGTAGAGGTGGAAATCCTCCCAGATGGGCACATCAATTATATGGATAAAGAGAACAAATCGTGAAGTATAAAAAACTGGGTATTTATTTAATTACAGCCAAGATTGGTACTCACATAAAAGCAGATTTGTCAAAATAAAACAAAACGAGCAACAAACTTGCGGCCTGGCGTCACTTCCGGTGCCCGTCTATTCCGACACGTATCATCACGATCAAGTGACTTCATCAGGGAATGAATACTAGGCCTGGAAGTGTCCTTAAATAGGTTTAACATTATATCGAAACGAGTAGCCATTTTCTTGTGGTCCTATGGTTGAAAATAGTATAGTGACTATTAGTAGAGGTTCATATCTATCTACAGCCGCAGCCATTTTCTTGTAGTCTACTATAGGTAAACAAAGCGGTGGCCATTTTCTAACTGATCTTGGGATAAGGCAACTGGCAAAAAACAGCGAAAGACGCACAGTCTGAACCTAAAGTCAGGGGTGATAAGATAAAATAAAATAAAAATGTGAATCTGATGTTCCACGTTGATGGAAAAAACGCGCGTCACAGACGACTAGGTGATAACAAATGGGTTATAGAAAAATGTTTTTAAACTATAAAAATATATCTCTCTGAAATATAGATGATAACAAACAAAAGAGTGTTGGGGACACTGGAAATGATGTCAGTAACCCAATGAATTTCACGTATACAAAAAATTGAATATGGCTAACTTGATATAGTATCTAATCAGCATGGTTAATAAGACAGGTAGGGATGTAATGCCATGTACACACGACTGGACTTTCCGGCAGATTAGGTCCGACGGTCTTCCCAGCGGACTTTCGGCCGAGTTCCGACGGACTAAGTCCGTTCGTAAGTCTGTTTGTTTTGAACGTGATGACGTAAACGGGACTAAACTAGGAAGTTCAATAGCCAGTAGCCAATAGCTTCCCTTGCGTCGTATTTGGTCCGTCGGACCAGCACACAGACGAACGGTTTTCCCGATTTCAGTCCGTCAGAATTGAGTCCGCCGGATAGATTTGAAACATGTTCTATTTCTAGGTCCGTCTGATTTTTTTCCCAAAAAACGAACGGATTACGACGGACTAATCCCTTCGGACCTAGTTTGCCGGAAAGTCCAGTCCTGTGTACGCGGCATAAGAGAAACTGTAAGGAAGGTAAAAGAAGTATCATATACAAGAAAACAGGGCCATATATTAATAAAAGGAATAAAATGTAAAATATGGACCAAGCTAACGATGATAAAGAGAGTAAAAATTATTAAAACTGTTTCTGGGTAATTAAAAATCACTAATAAAACAATTGAGGTCAAATTCGATGTTCAATCCCCGAGGTGCAAAAGTGTCTAATATAAAAATCCATTTGGATTCTAACTGGCTAAGGGTCCTCACTTTATGACTTTATTTACGCCAGTGGGCTGTTTAAGTTATTTACTGACAGAAAAAAAAAAATTTACTATCCAAAGTTAAAACAACAAGAGTAGAAGATTTAACCGCTTCCCGACCGCCTCACGCCGATGTACGTTGGCAGAATGGCACGGCTAGGCAAAACCACGTACAGGTACGTGGCCCTTTAAAAGCCTAGCCGTGGGTCGCGAGCCCGCCCCTGCCACGGCTGCGGGACCAGCGGACCCGATCGCTGCTGGTGTCCCACGATCGGGTCACAGAGCTGAAGAACGGGGAGAGATCTGTGTAAACAAACCTCTCCCCGCGCTTCCTACACTGCCTGTCATTGATCGGCTGTTCCCTGTCATCGGGAAAGCCGATCAATGACGTCAGACTTCAGCCCCGCCCCCTAATGTAAAAAAAAAACACACACGTCACAGCCCATAACCCCTCCCCTCCCCCTAGTGGTTAACTCTTTCACTGCATGTGTCATTTATACAGGAATCAATGCATTTAAATAGCATTGATTGCTGTATAAATGACAATGGTCCCAAAAATGTGTCAAAAATGTCCGATGTGTCCGCCATAATGTCGTAGTCACAATAAAAATCGCTGATCGCCGACATTACTAGTAAAAAAATAAATATTAATAAAAATGCTATAAAACTATCCCCTATTTTGTAAACGCTATAACTTTTGCGCAAACCAATCAATAATCGGTAATTGCGATTTTTTTTTTTTTTACCAAAAATATGTAGAAGAATATGTATCAGCCTAAACTGAGGAAAAAAAACTTTTTTTTTATATATCTTTTGGGGATATTTATTATAGCAAAAAGCAAAAAATATCGAATTTTTTTCAAAATTGTCGCTCTATTTTTACTTATAGCGCAAAAAATAAAAACCGCAGGTGCGATCAAATACCACCAAAAGAAAGCTCTACTTGTGGGAAAAAAGGACGCCAATTTTGTTTGGGAGCCGCGTCGCACGACCGCCCAATTGTCAGTTCAAGCGACGCAGTGCCGAATCGCAAAAAGGGGCCTGGTCCTTTGGCTGCCAATTGGTCTGGGGCTGAAGTGGTTAATAGATAGAAAGATGAAAAAATGACTGAAGGTTTAAGGTTTAAGTCTAAAATCAAACCGTTTCCAATTTTCATTGTGTGACATTAGCTGCAAGGGCCAACTGATGCTGAGGGACCCCCTAAGGACTTTTTGATTTTAATGGAAGTTTTTACACCTGGATTAGTCATTATAATCATGCCTAATCTCTCACGGTAATGAAAGATAAAGATTTAATCACTCATTACGCTACAGTAGGAACTGCTGATATGAAGCAGCGTAGGTGAATTAACTGTTACTGAACGACATTTGTTGCTTGGGGTCATGGAAGCTTGGTTATCAGTTCCTGTCTCAGTGCTCATTTACACAGAGATAATGAGTAGGCACAAGGAAGCTCTCCGTCACACTGCGCTGCCCAGTGACCCCCTAATCAGTTCTATTTTAAATAGATATAAATTGGAGGGGTCACATGAAAAGACTACGGCCTGAAGAGGAAGGGGTTGTGTCAGAATCCATGCTGCATGTTACTTTTCTACTGGAGACAACACACTGCTACCAACCATGTTCCAGTGAATTGATCCCAGTGTATGTAAATCCTAACAATACACTTCTCCTACTTGCTTCTGTTACCCACTGCAGCTCCGGAAGATTTAGCCCTCTACATGGCCAGGCCATTTTGTTTTGTTTTTGCGATACGGCACTGCGCTACTTTAACTGTCAATTGCGCGGTAGTTCAATGCTGTACCCAATTAAAGTGTATGTCCCTTTTTTTCCCACAAATAGAGCTTTCTTTGGTACTTGATCACCTCAGTGTTTTTTTTTTTTTTTGTGCTATAAACAAAAAAAAATGACAGTTTAAAAAAAATAAAACATTTTTTAATTTCTGCTATAAAACATATCCAAAATTAAAAAAAAATCGAATTTCTTCTGTAATTTAGGCCAATATGTATTCTGCTACATATTTTTTGTAGAAAAAGACCCCAATAAGCGTATATTGATTGGTTTGCGCGAAAGTTATAGCATCTACAAACTATGGAATAGATTTATGGAATTTTTATTTTTTTACTAGTAATAGCGGCGATCAGTGGCATTGCTAGGGGGTGGCTACTGGGGCCCATAGCCTTGAGTCTGTAGGGCAGGGGTCGGCAACCTGTGGCCCTCGAGCTGCACCCGGCCTGCAGACATTTTTGCAGCTGTCCTCTTAATTGGACAGCAGCAAGCGGCCGGTATCACAGGGCTGGATGGGGGCGGGAACTGCTGGAGTTAACTTTTTACATTAAACAGCAGGTGATTGGTTGCCAGGCGATCCTAGCAACCAATCACCAGCCTGTTAATGTGAAAAGTTAACTTCAGTAGTACCTGCCCCCATCCAGCCCTGTGATGCCGATGTCTGCTGCTCTGCTTGTGTGTAAGGTAGGAGAGTTCTACCTACACAGCGTGTGTTTGTGCAGTGGGGTGCAGGGGACAGAGGACACTAAAGTGGGGGGGGGCAGGGGACAAAGGAAATAGGACACTACAGGGGGGGTGCAGGGGACAGAGGACACTACAGTGGGAGGTGCAGGGGACACAGGGCACTACAGTGTAGGAGGTGCAGGGGACAGAGGGCACTACAGTGGGGGGTGCAGCGCTGGGCACTGGTGAGGCTGCATCCCTGGACACTGGTGAGGCTGCATCCCTGGACACTGGTGAGGCTGCATTGCTGGGCAAGGGTGAGGCTGCATTGCTAGGCACTGGTGAGGCTGAATTCCTGGGCACTGGTGAGGCTGAAATATGGGCACAGGTGAGGCTGCATTGCTGGGCACTGGTGAGGCTACATTGGTGGGCACTGGTGAGGCTGAATTCCTGGGCACAGGTAAGACTGCATTCCTGGGGACCCTGATGTAAGGGGGAGGCTCTCTGGGGACCCTAATGTAAATAGGGAGGCTCTATGGGGACCCTGATGTATGTGGGGTGCTCTCTGGGGACCCTGATGTAAGGGGGTATCCACACTCAGATATGTAACAATCTTTTATATATATATATATATATATATATATATATATATATATATATATATATATATATATATATATATATATATATACAGTGGTGTGAAAAAGTGTTTGCCCCCTTCCTCATTTCCTGTTCTTTGCATGTTTGTCACACTTAAGTGTTTCGGAACATCAAACCAATTTAAACAATAGTCAAGGACAACACAAGTAAACACAAAATGCAATTTGTAAATGAAGGTGTTTATTATTAAAGGTGAAAAAAAATCCAAACCATCATGGCCCTGTGTGAAAAAGTGATTGCCCCCTAAACCTAATAACTGGTTGGGCCACCCTTAGCAGCAACAACTGCAACCAAGCGTTTGCGATAACGTGCAATGAGGCTTTTACAGCGTCCTGGAGGAATTTTGGCCCACTCATCTTTGCAGAATTGTCCTAATTCAGTTACATTAGAGGGTTTTCGAGCATGAACGGCCTTTTTAAGGTCATACCACAACATCTCAATAGGATTCAGGTCAGGACTTTGGCTAGGCCACTCCAAAGTCTTCATTTTGTTTTTCTTCAGCCATTCGGTGGTGGACTTGCTGGTGTTTTTAGGATCATTGTCCTGCTGCAGAACCCAAGTTCGTTTCAGCTTGAGTACACGAACAGATGGTCGGACATTCTCCTTCAGGATCTCTTGGTAGACAGCAGAATTCATAGTTCCTTTTATCACGGCAAGTCTTCCAGGTCCTGAAGCAGCAAAACAGCCCCAGACCATCACACTACCACCACCATATTTTACTGTTGGTATAATGTTCTTTTTTCTGAAATGCAGTGTTCCTTCTACGCCAGATATACTTGGACACACACCTTCCAAAGAGTTCCACTTTTGTCTCATCGGTCCACAGAATGTTGTCCCAAAAGTCTTGGGGATCATCAAGATGTGTTGTGGAGAAATTGAGACGAGCTTTGATGTTCTTTTTGCTCAGCAGTGGTTTTCTCCTTGGAACTCTGCCATGCAGGCCATTTTTGCCCAGTCTTTTCCTGATGGTGGAGGCATGAACGCTGACCTTAACTGAGGCAAGTGAGGCCTGCAGTTCCTTGGACGTTGTTGTGGGGTCTTTTGTGACCTCTTGGATGAGTCGTTGCTGCGCTCTTGGGGTAATTTTGGGCGGCCGGCCACTCCTGGGAAGGTTCACCACTGTTCCATGTCTTCGCCATTTGTGGATAATGGCTCTCACTGTGGTTCGCTGGATTCCCAAAGCTTTGGAAATGGCTTTATAACCCTTTCCAGACTGATAGATCTCAATTACTTTCTTTCTCAATTGTTCATGAATTTCTTTGGATCTCGGCATGATGTGTAGCTTTTAAGGATCTTCTGGTGGACCTTACTGTGTCAAGCAGCTCCTATTTAAGTGATGCCTTGATTGTGAACAGGTGTGGCAATAATCAGGCCTGGGTGTGGCTAGAGAAATTGAACTCAGGTGTGGACAACCACAGTTATAGTATGTTTTAACAAGGGGGGCAATCACTTTTTCACACAGGGCCATGATGGTTTGGATTTTTTTTCACCTTTAATAATAAACACCTTCATTTACAAATTGCATTTTGTGTTTACTTGTGTTGTCCTTGACTATTGTTTAAATTGGTTTGATGTTACGAAACACTTAAGTGTGACAAACATGCAAAGGAACAGGAAATGAGGAAGGGGGCAAACACTTTTTCACACCACTGTATATATACACACATACATACATGCATACACACACACATGTGTATGCCCACCCAAGCGTATGAATTTCTTTTCTTCGCTGCTATGGGCTCTAGCCCCAGATCTTTTGTAGACCCAGCAACGCCCCTGGTGACACATTTTGGGAGCCAGTTACACTAAAAATATGCACTGCCATTGTACTAATAAAACTGGCTGGGAATGGGTTCACATTAGGGACGATCAAAGGGTTAATGGTGTGCCTAGCCTATTTGTTTCTTTTGTACAGTGTGGGAGGTGCTTTTACTAGGGGAAGACATAAATCCTTGTCCCTTTGCAGGAAGATCGATGGGTGCCGGCGGAAATCGAGTCTGCAGTACCCGCTGATTGGCTCCTGCTGTGTATAACCACAGCAGAAGCAAGCCGATGGGAGCGCACTTTCGCACCTGCTACCTGGAAGGGCAGGATCACTTATGTATACGTGATCCTGCGCACAATGGCCACCCTGTAGCAGTATATCTGCTATAGGGCGGTCTGCAAGTGGTTAAATATACCAAAATACTATTTGCAGCCACTAATCCATTAATTATGTGCCCATTTAAATGTACTGAGATCTGGTATTTCTTCTTCTCCTGTTGTAAGGGGAAGGGGAGACGTCAATACTGTAACTAGTACCATGTGATTACTGTGCTGTCCAATCACAGTAATCACATGGTGCCCAGCCCCTTGGATCATCTAGGTACTGCATGGATGTCAAACTCAATTTTATTGTGTGCTGCATCAGCATTATGGTAGCCCTCAAAGGCCAGGTTGTAGCTGGGATGTGCTATGTACAGATTGCCGTGTTCAGGAGTGTGTTATGTACAGAGTGTACAGTTCAGGAGTGTGTTATGTGCAAATTGCAGAATTCAAGAGTGTGTCATGTACAGAGTGCAGAGTTCAGGAGTGTGTTATGTACATTGTGTAGAGTTCAGGACTCAGGAGTGTGTTATGTACAGAGTGCAGAGTGCAGAGTTCTGGAGTGCGTTATGTGCAAATTTTAGGAGTGTGTTATGTACAGAGTGCAGAGTCTCGGGTAACGCTACGTACAGAGTGCATATGGTAATTGTTTATAATACAAAGTGATTTAGCAAATAATTGTTATCCAGTTATGGTTTATATCCCTTTTCAAAGACCAATGCATTTTTAAAGCCCCCCCACCCTCCACCCCATTAATTATGATTGCAAGAATATTATGGAGACCTCAGATGCAGACACCTAGACCTGAGCTGTTGATGGACATTCTTTTAAGCCACCAGCATTAATTGCTTTAGCTTTGGCTCAGAAGCCTGTGTTGTTGACAGTATGTCAAGAGGCTTAACTGAATTCTTTAAATTATTAATTTTCTCTTCCTATTAACAAACATTATCGCAGGTACTTAAGCTTTTAGAGCAGGTGTTTCATTGCGTTAATGCTGCCATCAGGCATTTGTGTCTGTAATGCCATTTAAAGAACCAACACTGTTCTTATTTCTTTAAAGCTGAATTCCAGGCTACATACACAGATAGAATACACAGTATCTCACAAAAGTGAGTACACTCATCACATTTTAGTACATTTTTTATTATATCTTTTCATGTGACAACACTGAAGAAATGACACTTTGCTACAATATAAAGTAGTGAGTGTACAGCTTGTATAACAGTGTAGATTTGCTGTCCCCTCAAAATAACTCAACACACAGCCATTAATGTCTAAACCGCTGGCAACAAATGTGAGTACACCTCTAAGTGAAAATGTCCAAATTGGGCCCATAGTGTCAATATTTTGTGTGGCCACCATTATTTTCCAGCACTGCCTTAACCCTCTTGGGCATGGAGTTCACCAAAACTTCACAGGTTGCCACTGGAGTCCTCTTCCCCTCCTCCATGACGACATCACGGAGCTGGTGGATGTTGGAGACCTTGCGCTCCTCCACTTTCCGTTTAAGAATGCCCCACAGATGCTCAATAGGGTTTAGGTCTGGAGACATGCTTGGCCAGTCCATCACCTTTACCCTCAGCTACTTTAGCAAGGCAGTGGTCATCTTAGAGGTGTGTTTGGGGTCATTATCATGTTAGAATACTGCTCTGCGGCCCAGTCTCCGAAGGGAGGGGGATCATGCTCTGCTTCAGTATGTCACAGTACATGTTGGCATTCATGGCTCCCTCAATGAACTGTAGCTCCCCAGTGCCGGCAGCATTCAGGCAGCCCCAGACCATGAAACACTTGTCTTTATACTCCTCACCTGGTTGCCATCACACACGCTTGACACCATCTGAACCAAATAAGTTTATCTTGGTCTCATCAGACCACAGGACATGGTTCCAGTAATCCATGTTCTTAGTCTGCTTGTCTTCAGCAAACTGTTTGTGGGCATCATCTTAAGAAGAGGCTTCCTTCTGGGATGACAGCCATGTAGACCAATTTGATGCAGTGTGCGGCGTATGGTCTGAGCACTCACAGGCTGACCCCCCACCCCTTTGACCTCTGCAGCAATGCTGACAACAATCTATACGTCTATTTCCCAAAGACAACCTCTGGATATGACGCTGAGCACGTGCACTCAACTCCTTTGGTTGACCATTGCGAGGCCTGTTTTGAGTGGAACCTGTCCTGTTAAACCGCTGTAGGGTCTTGGCCACCGTGCAGCAGCTCAGTTTCAGGGTCTTGGCAATCTTCTTATAGCCTCGGCCATCTTTATGTAGAGCAACAATTCTTTTTTTCAGATCCTCAGAGAGTTCTTTGCCATGAGGTGTCATGTTGAACTTCTAGTGACCAGTATGAGAGAGTGATAACACCAAATTTAACACACCTGCTCCCCATTCACACCTGAGACCTTGTAACACTAACGAGTCACATGACACCGGGGAGAGAAAATGGCTAATTGGGCCCAATTTGGACATTTTGAATTTTCAATCAACCCAATGAGGAAAGAGACAGAAGCGAGAGCCGCTGCTCTTGTGCACATCACTGGATCGAATCAGGCTCAGGTAAGAAAAAGGGGGGGAGGGCTGGGGGGACTCCTGCAGCACAGAACGTTTTTTTTACCTTAATGCATAGTTCGGGCCCAGCATTGATTTTCGGGGGACCCCACACTTTTTTCTGCTATCAATAAATATGCAACTTCCCGCTCCAGTAGTAAATCCAGAGGAAGGCAAAAACCTTAATAAATTGGAATCCTATTTGTTCCCTCCTTACCCTTTCCTGGATTTTCAGTTTTCTCTGGCTTTGCATTTCAAACCCGATTGTCCATTGCTCTCCTCCTTTAGACTGTTTTTGTCAGGGCTTTTTTTCTCAGAAAATAGGTGCAGGAACTCAACCAGGGGTGAGTTATGTGCAGAGTTCCGGGGAGCGTTTGGTACATAGTATTGAGTTAAGGGGTTTGCTATGTACAGAGTTCTGGGGTGCACTTGGTACATAGTACAAAGTTTAGAGATGTACTACATGCAGAGTTCCGGGGTGCGCTTGGTACATAGTACAGAGTTTAGGGATGCACAACATGCAGAGTTCCGGGGTGTGCTATGTACAGAGTTTAGGCTTCATCCACAGCTGCTTACCTCTGCATCCACCATCCATTTTAAACAGTTTTCATCACATAATACAACAGTCGCTAAATTTACTGAATTGATGTGCTGCAAATGGTCCTGTTTCACCACTAATGTTATGTCAAACAAATGTTTAATGAAAGGGTAGAAAGGGTTATAAGCAGGGCCGGACTGACAACTCATGGGGCCCCCGGGCAATAGAAGATTATGGGGCCCCCAGGCAATCAGAGATAATGGGGCCTCACAGTATGCACACACACAGTATACAATCACACAGTATACACTGACATGTTTCTATTGGCTTAGAAGGTACTGGAGAGGTGGGGCAGCTATAATCTCTGGATTTTTAGACCAAAAGGATGTCAGTAAGGGACATTTCAGAGACAGATATAAAAAAACACAGATTTTTACATACTGTCCCTGGTCTTACTGAGGCTGGCAACCCTGATGGGGCCCCCTAGTGGCCCAGGGCCCTCGAGCAGTGCCCGAGTGGCTGAATGGTCAGTCCGTCCCTGAGTTTACTTCTGTATGTGGCCCCAAAGCATGCTTTATTATTTTCATAACCACTATCTCCTGGATTCTCTACAGGACTATATGGAGAATTCTCTTTCCCAGGGGCACAATAATTTGGTGTGTATAATCCTGAAATGTGTATGATGCATATTGCTTGTAGACATTGATATGACAATGATGACAGTATCAGCAAGAACCTGCTGTCATTCACTATATTTTATATGGGGATTTCGCGCTCTGGAAGCATCTGGTAGGTTGTGATCCGCGGTGCTCAGTTGGTGCTCTGAAACATATAAATGGTTATGATAGTATGGAATAGTAAAATTTGTAATATGAAATGATAAAAAGGTCACAGTAAGCTGCATGATAAATTATATTGTGAAAAAGCATACCTCATGTAGAAGAGCAAATAGACCTCCTGGTTAAGGACATTGAATGGGTTCATCAGATTGTGGGTGGGGCCTCCTCGCCCTGCACATTGGAATAACTTCCACGTGTATGCACTCAACAATATCCAGGACTGTGTAAGTCTGAAAGTCAAATATTATGGTGGTACCTCAACTTAGAGATGAACCATACACTGTGTGCACTGGCTAATTGTACAGAGTTCCTCTGTAAGACATACCGTCCCATTTTACTACACATACTTGACATAGGTTGCATTTAGGAGGGATGTGCTGAGCCTGTGCCCTCTCCACCAGTCCAGCGTACCTCTGCCAACTCACTCCCAGTGACAGAATGGGGTCTCGTCGAGCACCTAGTGCAGACCTCATGCGTGCTCTCCCATAACTCCTTTACTCTCCCATACCATGCAGCTAGGAATATTGGGTCTCCGTACCGTGAGTTAAGACCCGGTTACTTTAGGGGAACCAATCGCTAGGGAGAGACAGATCACTGACCCATTCACTACTGGAGAGTCCGTCACCTTTGCCAGGTATCATGCTTTATGACCGGCTGCTGTTCATTCCCACCAGTTCATGGTTACTCATGGCAACTACGCTCCATCTCATCTGCTGAGTTAACCCTTTGTAGTGGCCTTCCTCCTCTACCCCGTGTGTGTGTTTCACAGGCCCTGTACTTCTGATACACCATATACCAACATGTATCCCTTAGAATAACGTCAGACCAGGCTCGAGACAGGTTTAAGTGCTTTACTGCAACTCTTGTAGTGCAAATAAGATAGTGACACCAAACATGTTTACAGAACCCTAACTATCTATCCTGTTTTGCCCAGGTGTACCTTAACAGGAAGAGTCCCATATGTGGAGGAGTCTTTGCAGGTGGCTCCGGTCAACATCTTTCCTGGATCTGGACCTCCTTGCTTCCCACGTGGTCCTCTCTCTGAGCCCAGCCTTCCCCCTATGTATATGCAGTATATACCCTGCTCAGCATAAAGGAGTACACCCCAACAGATTTGTCAGAGAACCTTTTCTTTCCTTTCAGAATCAACATTTTCTGTGGGATACCACGAATGGAATACAAATATGGGCCATTGATTACAACCAAGATTTGTTAATTCGCACACACAAAAAAGTATTTTTCCTAACAAATTCATTCAAGACCTTGCTGCAAAAATGAATACACATCCAATGAAAGTCTAATGCCCCGTACACACGGTCAGAAATTCCGACCACAAAAAACGCCTGATTTTTTCCGATGGATTTTGGCAGTAACTTGTCTTGCATACACACGGTCGCACAAAGTTGTCGGAAAATCCAATCGTTTGGAACGCAGTGACGTAAAACATGTACAACGGGACTACGGAGAGGCCAGTAGCCAATAGCTTGCGTCCCCAAAATGTATTCTGAGCATGCGTGGCACTTTGTGCGTCGGAATTCTATACACACGATCGGAAAAAGTCTAATCGGATTTTGTTGTTTGAAAATTTTAGATCCTGCTCTCAAACTTTTTCCGTCGGAAATTCCAACGGAAAAAGTCTGCTAGAGCCCACACACGATCGGATTTTCCGACAACATAATCCGATCTGACTTTTTCCTTCGGAATTTCCGACCATGTGTACGGGGCATTAGGAGTGAAGCTACATTTTAGACAACAAAATCCTAATTAACATCAATTCAACTACAGGTGAGTCTAATTATTCATTAAACAGGTGTCCAGCAGACAGTTGATAATAAAGGGGCATTTCTTAAAGAAAACCCTTCCCATTTCATGCTGTCAGCAATGGCACCACATGAGAAATGTCACAAGGCCTGAGAAAGAAAATAATTTCTTTACTCAAGAAAGGTGAAGGCTACAAGAAGGTCAGCAAAGCTTTACTTATCAGTCAGAATACTGTAGCAAAAGTGATACAAAAATCTAACAGAGATTGAACTTCAACCATCTCACAGAGACGTCCAGGCTGTCCAAGGAGGTTAACACCTTGAAAGGAGCGTCTTCTGATGAGAAGGGTTGAAGAAAATCGCCCTGCAAGTACACTGCAGTTAGCTAAAGAAGTAGAGAGCCAAACTGGGGTGGTTGTTTCCAGTGACACAATACGGCGTACACTACAGTGAAATGGCATGCATGGGTGTCCATGAAGGAAGCTTCTCCTAAAGCCCATGTACAAAAAAGGCTGCCTAGAATTTGCTAGGGCCCATGCTGAAAAAGAAAACTACTGGTACTCTGGAGTGTTGAGATTAAGATAAATGTTTTGGAACGGATGGCTTCAAAACTGTATGGCGTGGCAAAGGTGAGGAGTACAAAGAAAAATACATGGTGCCTACAGTGAAACATGGTGGTGGCAGTGTCCTTCTGTGGGGCTGCATGAGTGCTGCTGGTGTCAGTGAGCTGTATTTCATTGATGGTATCATGAATTCACAGCTGTACTGCTCTACTATCACTCCGTGCCCTTGGTCGTGCACTTTTCTAACATAACAATAAACCAAAACACACATTTAAGGCCACTGCATTTCTGAAGAACGGGGTGAAAGTGATTCAGTGGCCAAGTATGTTTCCTGTTGTAAACCCAGTCGAGCATCTATGGGGAATTCAGAAGTTGAGCATCACTCTCCATCCAGCATCCAGGCCCTAAAAACGGTTGTTCATGAAGAATGGGAAAAGGTAGATGTTGCAATATAACTTGTTCATTCCATGCCTAGAAGACTTGGTGCTGTCCTTACAAATCATGGAGGTAATGTAGTCGATTTAGTAGTTTTTGTTGCGGGGTGTATTCATTTTTGCATCCACTAATTTAATAAAACTGAAGATTTTGTAATCTAAGTTATATTATTAACCTTTCTTTCATGTAATGAGCTAAATAAATATTCTATAAAACTCAGTTTTGTCAACATTTTGGAAATTGTTCTTGTGTTCATTGAGATATTGATTAAAATCGTACTTTTCAAAAGAGGTGTACTCATCTATGCTGAGCACTGTATATATACTGTATATATATATATATAATCAGTTTGGAGGGCAGAACAAAAAAAGCCCAGGAAATCATCAGATCCCCGTTTAACCCTCTCCCCACCTGGGTAGACAGGAACTAAGTATAACAATAACCCCATATAAATATGAATCTGCCTACACACTTGTCGTACAGATATAATAAAGCATTTTCAATGGTATTTTCTAACAGACCATAAAGTAGCAAAAAAGTGAGTTCACATACATTTTAACTGTCAGGTAAATTAAACTGTAATGGCTAAAATTAGCAAGCAATGGCCTTGCTCTTTGACCTCTCCTGTCTACTTTTGATTGCTGTTTACTTATGTTACCGACCTCGGCATAGACTTTTGACCAAGAATCTGTTTATCGACTTGGTACTTCACTGCCTTCACCTTGCCAGTCTCTGCTTATTCCTTATTTAGATTATGTCTACAATCTGGTGGTTTGTGACCTGATTCTGCTCGTATCTAAAACTTGGTGTATCATTGGTGCATTACCAGCTGTACTTCTGCACATCGCCCCGAGTTCCAGGCACCAGTTTCAGCACCCAGGCACTTGTGCCCTTCCATCACTCTTGCAGGCCTGGTATTAACGTCTAGAAGTGTTCAGATGGGAAATGTACAAGAGGCCACCATTTTCCTTATAAAGATGTAGAATAAACCCGTCACATATGCTCCTGAAAATGGGCCAAAACAAATGGGTGCCGTAGCACTATGAACAAGCCAAAACATATATTGCCAGTACACCATGGATTGCCCATGCCCACATGTTCAGAAAAGTAATCACATCACAACAACATTTCAGAGCCATGCAGGTACCCTTCATCAGGCATGTGATGTGATCACTTTAGTAAACATTAGGATGATATTATGAAGATCCATGGTGTGCTGGCGATATATGTTTCAATGAGGAAGGAAAAGAAATCCAGGAGCCACACATCACACAAAACCCTCATGTAAAGAGTGGAATCAGACTCAGCCTAGATTCTGTCCAGGCCATTACCCCAACATGTTTCGCCCCCCACGGGAGCCTGAAGGGGCACCCTCAATTTCTTTGTATAGCGATATATATGTTTTGATTTGTCCTCATACAGCTACATGACACTATTTTACCATGTTGATATTTATATATTTTGTGTGCCATTGACTATAAAGCAAAAAAAAAAAGTAAACTTGGATTTGACTTATAATCATCTCTGGAAATATAGAGTTAAATAACAATTACCATCAATTTTTTACTAGGGCCAAGTATAGAACTTCAGTCATCTGCACACTGCTAGTACAGCTATAAATGTTTACTTGCATTAAAATGCCAAGTCTCTGTGCATTAGGCAGTTGTATTGCTTCTGCACCGAAATCCACCGGGGACTCTCAGATTAGAACTGCTGAATATGGTGAATTTAGCTTTATACAGAAGGAGCAGTGTCCTTGCTTGATCTAAACCTGAAATGCCTGCACGGGGCAGATAGTGGAGTTTGACCTTGGAATGTTTGGATTGCCTTGAAAAATAGTTATTTATATATGCATAGAAAGTGGATTGAGTTACTTGCAGGGAACTAAGGCTGCCCACAAACTGGGGGAACCTTTATCAAGAATGATTGTCAGTAAGAGATTAGCACTGCTGACAACTACTGTCACTCTTAAGCCTGGTACACACAACACTGTTAGCTCTGGTCGGAGACGCTGTGCTAACTATGTGAGGTTAGTTCAGCAATCTCCCCTGCTGAGCTGTTGTGTTCTGACAGGGGGACGGCCTGCCATTGGCTGAGAGCACTGATTGGGAATTGGTCAGGTGGTGGTTTTCCAGCATGATTGTCTGACAGACCAACTTACCAATGGACCGAATATCGGACGTTTTTTGTTAACCAGACGATGTCTCCCGACATTCGGCCCGTGTGTACCAGGCTTTAGCCCAGATGAACACCTGTGAATAGAGTGTTATCTTTTCTGTGGAGAAAAGGGAATGGTCATTGGCTTCCTGTAAAGCCCCATACACACGCGCGGATTATCCGAGGACCAGGTCCAACGGATCCTGTCCGTCGTACTTTGTCCGATGTTGGTTTTGCATACACACGGTCGGACAAAGTTGTCGGAAAATCCGATCATTCTGAACGTGGTGACGTTTGTTGCGTACGACGGGACTACGTAGAGGCTAGTAGCCAATAGCTTTGGTCTTGTAATGTGATCTGAGCATGCGTGGCACTTTGTCCGTCAGGAATTCGATACACACGATCGGATTTGGTGTGATCGGACTTTGTTGTCGAAAAATCTATCCAGCAGGAGATAGGACTTTGTCCGTCGGACAATCCGACGTACACTGTCCGATGGTGCCTACACACGGTCAGATTTTTCGACAACATTGTCCGATAGAACATAATCCATAGGAAAATCCTACCGTGTGTATGGGGCTTTAGATTTTATGTCTACAATAACAAGATCCTTTGACTCTTGTAGGTCTTTGCTCTCTTTGTATAAATACAATTAAAATAGAACTAAAGGCAAAACATTTTCATTTTTGATATAACAAGGGAGGGTTATGAACCTTTTTTTTGCCATCTGTTTCCAATTTGGGAGATTTCCTTTAATTTCCTACCCCATAGTTGAAACCGGAAGTAAGAGAAAATCCCTCCAAAGTGAGGGAATTCCTGATTGTCACCAGAACTAGAGTAGCCATTGGAAAATCGCCCCTTTATTCCTCTTCGGATGACCACAAAAAGAGATTCGATTTTTCTTCACTTTCTCTCTTGGTGATAGCAATAACCAGGACAAATGGAGAGGGTGAATCGGCAGTTCGCAGAGGCTCTGGTGGAATTGAAGAAGGGGTCCGCACCTACTGTGCCAGTGGGACCAAAATTGGTATGTACCACCTCCAGAAGATGACACCTGCCGATGATGTCGAGGCATACCTTGCGACTTTTGAGATAGTCGCTGTCTGCGAAGGATGGCCAAAATAACTGTGGACGGGTCTGTTGGCCCCATTTCTGACAGGAGAACCTCAAAAGGCCTACTTTGATCTGGAACCGGATAAGGCCCAGAACTATAAGACTCTGAAGACAGAGATACTCGCACGCTTGGATGTCACCATGGCAGTCCGGGCGCAGCGTGTGCATCAGTGGACCTACTCCAGCAACAAGCCACCCTGTTCTCAAATGTTCGACCTGGTCCACCTCACTAGGAAGTGGTTGCAGCCAGAGACCTTGACAGGCCTTCAGATCATGGAGCGTGTGGTAATGGATCGGTAGCTGCGTGCACTCCCTGATGTTCTTAGGAAGTGGGTCTGACAGGGGGACCCCAAAACTGCAACCCAATTGGTGGACCAAGTGGAGAGGTACACTGCTACTGAGGACTTGGTGAACCCATCTACGCCCCACTTCGGTGTGTCTAGGGGGTGTAAGATCGCCCAGCAGTTCTGCTAAGACTGTTCCAGGGTTCAAGAGCATGGGGAAGTTAGATAAGACTGTCGTTACAGCTAATGAGACTGTGGGTTCTAGACCTGGACACTGGCCAAAGAAGCCGGGAAGGTCTTTGGGACTGTTAAGGGGAGTAGAGCACATACAGTGTTTTTGTTGCCATGCATTAGGGCATATTGCTGCAAACTGTCCTATAAATAATTAACCTATGTAATGTGATTATGCTTATATGAAAAGACACATATCTCTCTTTGCACAGGTTGCATGTACTGCATCATGTCAGAGTCGTATTGAAAAACAGAAGTGTGTTATTTCAGTGGATGGAAAGCCACTCACAGCCCTGCTAGACTCTGGTAGTGTGGTGACCCTAGTCAGAAATGATTGTGTAAACCCCGCAAAATGACACCCCAGTACTATTGGGTCATTTGCATCCATGGGGACACTCAGGACTACCAGACAGCGATGGTCGAGGTTGATACCCCTTGGCGCAGTGTGACACATTCATTGGGGGTGGTGCCATCACTGCTTCATGAAGCTTTAGTGAGGAGAGATTTTGCCCATTTTTGGAGTTTATGGGAGAGCAAAGGGAGGCTGGTAGATAGAGCTCCCCCTGCTGGGGAAGCACGGTAACTCTCATCAGACCCTTTTTGCCAATGGGAAGGGGACGCTGTTGGGGGGAACGAGGATGCCGGAGATCCTCTTCCTTTCCCTGTCATGGCTGGGGAGTCGGGGGACCTGGAGGCTAGATCCCAGCCTGAGGGTAACAAATAGGAGAACATCTCTGACCCTGACAATGAGAGTAGCCATAATGTGGTACCCGACTTAGAGGTCAGGAGAGAGGATTTCTGTACCGAGCAACTGCGAGATGTCCCCCTCATGAGAGCCAGAGAAAACGTCAAGATGGTGGATGGGGAACCGGTGGATCCTAACTGGGGGGTGTCTTTCCCCTACTCTACCAATAATTGAGGTCCCTTTTGAGAGGATTGGCATGGACCTGGTGGGCTGGTAGTGAAGTCTGCCCGGGGTCACCAGCATATTTTGGCAATCCTGGACAATGCGACGCGCTATCCTGAGGCCATACTCTTGCATAACACCTCCGCTAAGGCTATCGCCAAGGAGTTAGTCCAGGTGTTTAACCAATCAGGGCACCCCATTTATGTCCAGGGTTACCAAGGAACTGTGTAAGTTATACAAAATCTCCCATCTCCGTACCTCTGTCTACCACCCCCAAATGGTCTTGTGGAAAGATTTAATAAAACTTTGAAAAGTATGCTGAAAAAGGTAGTTGACAAAGATGGGAGAAATTGGGATTTTCTGCTACCATATCTCATGTTTGCCATACGAGAGGTTCCGCAGGCATCCACAGGCTATTCCCACTTTGAGCTCTTGTATGGTAGACATCCCAGGGGGCTGTTAGATATCCCCAAAAAATGTGGGAAGGAGAGGCCACCCCATATAGAAGCTTTATAGAGCATGTCTCCTTGATGCAGGATAGAATCAAAGCTGTCCTTCTCCTAGTACGAGAACATATGGAGAGAGCCCAGGAGGCCCAGAGGAGGGTCTATTATCAGGGTGCAAAAATAAGAAAAAAGGAAATTTCTGGGACCAAAAACTCAGGACCAGAAAAAGAAAAAGAAAAAGGAAAGCAGCTACTTTATGGAGACATTTAACTGATCGATTCAAGATGCTTGATTAAGTAAAGGTTTTTTTATTATTGTTTAAACACTCACAGGTGTGCTTCCTGTAAAATTATATAAGTCACCGTATAGTACCCAGGGGCTTGAGAGACAAAACTATACCAGCAGAGCACCTGCATACCGACAGATTCCTCCCTAAATGGCGAGAGCTGTGTATCGCACATGGAGTTGCGATTATGCAATTGATAGTTGAGGAGGAAAAAAATCAATTGATTATTTTGCAGGAACAAATCACAGAAAGTGCCAGTAGTTTAGAGTCTCTTAAAAACGATGAGGAATTTATAAGACAAAATGACAATATTAAAAAAGAAATAGAGAAAGTACAGTTAAATTTAAAAATCAGTAAACAGGCCAAATTCAGACGTGACGTTACAGACTTTGAGAGCGAACAAGCCTTTGATTTAACGATCAGACGGGGTAGGAGTCAATCACGGGGGCGGGGATACCGTCAAAAATCGCGAAATCGGCGATCTAAATCTAACGATTCAGACGAAGAAACTCATAATAAAGTAATTTTTTTAGACCAGATGGGGGTGGCAAATTCAGACAGTCAGCAACCCCCCCCTACCGAAAAAATCCCGACAGCACCAAAATTGAAGGAAAGCAAAGCTCGTACTTACACCCGGAGCCAAAAACGAAATTAGCTCTCCCCAATTGTCAAGAGTTAACTTCACAAAATCAAAAAGATTTAAAAATTGTCAATTTGACTGATATAACACTGACCAATGACCATATAAAACTATTACAGAAGGGAATGTCTTTTTCCCCCACAGCGAGTATGGACGAATTTACAGTTTATAAAGATGTCGCCCTATTTTTGCGGAAGGTTTTTTTTCGTTCATTATATAGTGAACAGATTAATTTAGAATCTATGGCAACCAATCATTTAAATAGTGACGAAAAAGCCATTGATATCTTAATGTCTTTATTGGACGAAAACGACGACCATATAGACCCTCCTGTTCTTATACGACGGCCATCCAACCTAAGAATAAGGTCACAAAAGATGCCCCCGTTGTCTAAGAATAGGTGGCTGCACCTTTATTTGGAATTGGTCCAAAATGACCTTACAAAGATCAAATGGGATAGAGGCCCCCAGGACAACCTTACCAGTGCTGAGAGACTTGCTCTATTAGATTTACAAAAAACTAAAAATATAGTGATTAAGAAAAGCGATAAGGGCGGCAACGTCGTATTATTGACTGAAACCATGTATGAGAGAGAAGTCAAACGTCTATTAAATGATAGGGACACCTACAATGTACTAGAAAGGGATCCTTTTCCAAATCTTGTCTATGATCTTAATGAGAAACTCACCTTCGCTAGAGAGGAAGGTCTTTTGACCAAAAAAGAATTTCAGCACCTTGTGGTTGGTGAGTACAGTATACCGACTTTTTACATTATACCTAAAATTCATAAAAATTTGAAAAACCCCCCCGGGCGTCCCATCGTGTCTGCTTGTCAAGGCCCTTTGGAAAAAATAGGTCGGTACCTGGACTCACTACTACAGGACATGGTCAAAAGCCTTCCGTCCTATGTCCAAGACACTGGACATGTATTGTCCATAATTTCCAGTCAGGATCCCCATCCCAATCCCGAAGAGGTGTGGCTAGTCGGCATAGACGTCGAATCTTTATACACTTCCATCCCTCACCAAATCGGTATTGAAGCTGTGTCTAGTTTTTTGGAATTAACATACCCCCAGGCCTGTCACCAAAATGAATTTCTTATCGATTTATTAAAACTGGCACTAACTAATAATTTTTTTCAATTTCTTAAGACCTACTACCATCAGATACGGGGCACCTCTATGGGGGCAGCCTGGGCTCCATCCTACGCCTGCCTCCATCTGGGTCAATGGGAGAGGGAGGATGTCTATCCCTCGTCGATGTACCGCAGCCATGTACAGACCTGGCTGCGGTACATCGATGATGTATTGATGATCTGGCGTGGCACCCTGGACGATCTACACAAATTTATGCAGCAACTTAACTCTAATCATAGAAATATCAGGTTAACATACAACTATGATCGTTCATCGTTGTCATTTCTAGATTTGAAAGTCTCCATGGAAAATGGTTTATTGGGTACTAGCACGTTCCGGAAATCGACAGCAGCAAACACTCTACTATACGCCTCAAGCCATCATCCTCAATGGCTGAAAAACGGGATTCCCGTAGGGCAGTTTCTCCGCATTAAAAGGAACTGCTCGGACCCAGCCCAATATAAAAAGGAGAGTGTTGAGCTATATAATCGTTTTCGGGAACGGGGCTACTCCCATAATCAGATTAAGAGAGCCAAAAAGAAAGCCGCCTTAAGAGACAGAGACAGTTTGTTGGAATCCACACATAGACTTGGACCACTCCCCTCTACATCTCAGGCCACTTCTTTAGAACCCGTAAGAATCATTACTACGTTTGGGTCTCAATGGAATGAGGTTCGTCGGACCTTGGAAAAACACTGGGGCATTCTGACATGCTCTCCTTCCCTTGCCAAAATCGTGGGTACTGCACCCAAGCTCGTCGCCAGACGTGCAAGGAGCCTTGGTGATACATTGATACAGTCGGAATTTGTTAAAAAAGCTGACTCAACTTGGCTTTCCGACTACCCCAGGACAAAGGGCATGTTCCCCTGTACTAGGTGTCAGATCTGCCCTTATGTACATCGTACTTCCATTTTCTCTGATGCACTTGGCAGGGACAACTTTAAGATAGTTGACCTTATCAACTGTTCAAGTATTCGTGTTATCTATATGATCACTTGTCCATGCCCTAAGATCTATATAGGCAAAACTAAGCGCTCCCTAAAAATCCGAATAGGTGAGCATCTAAGAGAAATACGTGAAAAAGGAAAAATTCCCGAAAAACCTCTTGCCAAACACTTTTTTACCCATCATGGAGGTGACCCAGCAGGGATGTTAGTCAAAGGAATTTATCTTTTAAAGCTACCACCAAGACGTGGTGACTTCGATAAGATACTTCTTCAGAAAGAAAAATGGTGGGTATACCGTTTAAAATCGTTAATTCCACAAGGCCTTAATACGGAGCTAAATTTACAGGCCTTTTTATAACCCCAGCATGCGTATACGGTTGGTCACATCCTTTTACATTCGAATACAACCACCAATTTGAATAATTTGAACTAAGACTTCATAACACGCAGTCGGGTTATACAACAGTCTGTGAACACTGCTATAATTGGGCACATTGGTTTATCTACAATGTTCCCTTGAATGAGCACAGGGAGTGCTTACACCGCCCCCATTATCTTCCAACTTTGGTAATTTTGGCATTTGCCCATCTATGAGCTTTGTTCTCACTAATGGGCACAGTGTTTACTTACACTGTTCTCATTTTGTTTATTTTGTTTATTTTGCTATTTGGCACAGGGTTTACTTACATTGTTCCCATTATTGGGCACAGCGTTTACCTATATAGTTCTCATTACTCGTGAACTTTGTTAATCACTCAGTGCACATTCCATTGATTTGACGGATGCCTCTATGCCTGTTTTAGTCCTGTTTTAGTCCTTTCAGGACTGTTCAATTAATTTAGACCCCTGCCGTGACTTTAATTATGATTGGTCACTCTGCTTCCTAGATGTGCTCTTTTGGTATGTTTAATATAATGTTCCTGGATCAGTCGTTGGTTAATTTTCTTCATTCTATTTTAGTTAGATTTCTTTTTCTTTTACTTTTACTTTTCTTTATTTTTCTTTTTCTTAGTACTCACCTACTTTTCATTATTTTTATTTTGATTTAAATGTGCGCTTCATCTGTCTAAATTTGGTTTAGACATCAGATGGTGCGGTATTTGTCTAAAATTGTTTAATTGTGTGTTACATAATAAAAATGTTTTTCTCATGCCCAGTCCATAACAAACCAATCTCTGACCAAATACCATAATTAAAAGTAATATTATGGCCGTAAAAATCTACTTGCTTCCATAACTTTAGGCGAATTACCTAAGCCATTATGGGTCTGGTCAGACTGGTTACAACACTTTCAAAACACTTTACCCTTCTACCAAACACCTGTTGATGTTTGCTGATTAACAGCATAAGAAGGCAGCTCAGGCACCTTCCTACAAACACGTCGGAAGAAGCTACTGCAACTACGCCCTCAGCGAAACGCGTCACGTGTTGCACCATGTGATGAACAGCTGACTAGCACACTCTGAGCGGTCTCTCTGTAACCGGAGCTCAGAATACCCAGCACGGAACTTCACGGTACTAATTACAGCTTTACCAGCTCTCCATCGCTGGGAACAATACTCGGTCTCAACTTGGCAACATCCGGCTACCAACAGGCTTCCCCCTCGACCACCAGGCAACTCATCATCCAACGTCCATTCAGCGCTGCTCAACGCGCGCCAAACTTCATTCCAGCAAGGACAGCATAACAGCCGGTTATAAACCCTTGACACCCAGGCTGGCCGACACAAAAGCCACAGACATCCCTCTACACGGGCGATACCGACGAAGTGGTAACGTTAACCAATTGTCTCTATATTTCATGTCTGTTGAAAGGCTCTACTGTCATCAATAAGCTGTTCCTTAGCTTGGACTTAAACTTTTGATTTATGACATTTATTGTCTGGTGCGTTTGGAACCATATTGTGCTACTCTTCATTAATAGCCTGCTGTGATACCCGGGACAGTTGATTTCCACACGGCAATTACTAATATTCAACAGGGTCGCCTGATTTCCCATTGATTTGCTATAAATTGCCAAGTTTCTTTTATCTATATCTTGCCATAAATGCTGTGCTTGCCGTGATCACATCTTTAGAAACAGCCGTGAACATTTTCCTAATTAGCAGTGTTTCTAATTCAGAATTCACACAGTCAAAAGCTACAAATTGCTACATTGGAACATGCTTTGCTCCCCATAGAGAACATTGCTGCGGGACATTTATATGATAGGATAGTGACCTGGTTTGACTCGGTATATTCTACATGCGATCTTATTGAATGTCTCTGGAAGCCAACATCACCTCTACTTTCTAAATACGCCTTAGTGTGCATAGCTTTAATTACTGTGCCTGAAGTTTATTTATTTATATATTCAATGAAATAATATTTTACTACCTGTACTATATTCAGGCACCTCAGTAATTGAACTAGCTCCCAGCTGTTGTTTCACATGGTGCACTTTGTTGTTATATGGTGTCCGCTTTTGTCTTGTTTTGTGTTGTAGGTAATTGTCAATAATTGTGATTAGTATATTGACTATTCGATGTTGATCTGTCTCAGTTTTTTACAGGAAGCACACCTGTGAGTGTTTAAACAATAATAAAAAAACCTTTACTTAATCAAGCATCTTGAATCGATCAGTTAAATGTCTCCATAAAGTAGCTGCTTTCCTTTTTCTTTTTCTTTTTCTGGTCCTGAGTTTTTGGTCCCAGAAATTTCCTTTTTTCTTATTTTTGCATATGTATTTAGCTACGGTGACATTTTTCTACCTCATTTTTTGGTTCTGATCGGAAGCTGTTTTAATCATATTCGGCTATTATTGACTGTATCCAGCCAATTTTCCCCCTCCAATTTCCCTTTTCCCTTACCTTATTCCCTATATTTTTTGAAGGTGATCCAGCATGATATAGTGACGGAACCTGGTGTTTGCGTAAATATAAAGCCATATAGAATCCTAGAGGCCAGACGAAAGGGCAGTCGCGAAAGAAATCAAAAATATGTTAGAGTTGGACGTGATAGAAGAATCCCACAGTGATTGGTCGAGCCCCATAGTGCTGGTCCCAAAACCTGATGGGACTATCAGGTTTTGTAACGACTTTAGGAAACTCAACAGTGTGTCCAACTTCGATGCATACCCGATGCCTTGGGTCGACAAACTCATGGATAGGCTGGGACAGGCTCACTACATAACAACCCTAGACCTAACGAAAGGCTATTGGCAAATACCCCTAACTGAATCAGGCAAGGAAAAGGCTGCCTTTTCCACTAGTGAGGGCTCGTTTCAGTACAAGCGGATGCCTTTTAGTCTGCATGGGGCCACTGCATCGTTCCAGTGAATGATGGACAAAACTTTGAGACCACATCGCCCATATGCAGCCACTTATTTGGACGATGTGGTCATCCACATCCACAGCCCAGATTGGGAATCCTACCTGCCCAGAGTACAAGCAGTGGTAAATTCCCATAGGGAAGCAGGTCTCACGGCCAACCCAAAAAAATGTGCCATAGGCCTGGAGGAGTACGTTATTGGCCGGAGACTGGTCAAGCCTCAGACCAATAAGATTGAGGCAATTCAAAAATGGCCCCAACCAGTAAACAAGAAACAAGTTTGGGCCTTTCTGGGCATTACGGGGTATTACAGGCGGTTTATACCCGACTTTGTCACCATTGCCGCCCCTCTGACTGACCTGACGAAGGGTAGAGGGTCAGTCATGGTCAAATGGAATCCTGAAGCAGAGGAGGCGTTTCAGAAATTAAAGCATGCCTTTTGTGTACTACTGGTGCTGGTGACCCGGACTTCACAAAGGGGTTTGTGGTACAGACAGACGCCTCTGGGATGGGCCTAGGGGCTGTACTATCCCAGAACAGAGATGGTGAGGAGCACCCGGTTGTTTACCTGAGCCAAAAACAAAACAAGCATGAAAAAAACAATGCCATTGTCGAGAAGGGGTGTCTCGCTATTAAATGGGCCTTGGACTCCCTGAATTATTACTTGTTGGGGAGCTCATTTAAGCTAGTCACCGACCATGCTCCCCTAAAGTGGATGTGTGATAACAGGGAGAAAAGGGGGCCATGTGACAAGATGTTCCTGACTTTACAGCCCTTTAAGTTTACAGTAGAGCATAGGCTGGGCAAGCTCCAAAACAATGCGGTTGCCCTCTCCCGCATGCACTGTATGCTTGGGACAATTGCTCAGCCGCAGGGGCTTGAGCAGAGGGGGAGGATATGTGACATTATGCAAGGTGAGATAATGGATAATCTGTATATTTCACCTCGCATGCGTTCTGTTGTAAGAGACTGAACCGGAATCCGGTTTCCAGCCTCTGTGGCAGGCTTGGTTCTGGTCCAGATGTTGTGGTCCACTTGAGTCCAAGCTGGACTTTAAATGCGCAGGAAGAGACCACAGGAGAGCTCTAGCCTGAGACTCAGAAGGGAATCTGAGAGAGAGAGAGCGCTCTGTTTGGACTTAAAAAGAAGGTTTGCTTTACCACATGTTTTGTGGGTGTCGGGGACCAGCTCCACACTGTATAGAGAGGAAGTCTGCTGTATAGTTTAGCGCTGGACGGCAAGGATTTGCTTTACTATTTTTTGTTTGTTTTCATTATTGTGCAAACCTCTGCTAAATAAACCTGGCAACCCGCAAGATTTTAACAAAATTGCCTGCACATTGACCTTTTTTCGCAGGGAAAGGTGATCCCCATGAGCTAATCTCCCACAGCATATATATATATATATATATATATATATATATATATATATATATACATACAGTATCTCACAAAAGTGAGTACACCCCTCACATTATTGTAAACATTTTAATATATCTTTTCATGTGACAACACTGAAGAAATTACACTTTGCTACAATGTAAAGTAGTGAGTGTACAGCTTGTATAACATTGAAAGAAAGAGAATAAAATGGTGGGACTTTATATGAATGAATATAAATGAGCCAATCAATGTACACATTGTTTATTATTATTAATATTTTAATAATAAACAATGTGTACATTGATTAGCTCATTTAATCTAGTGATATGCTTCATATAAAGTCCCACCATTTTATTTTTTATTCTCGTTTTTTTAACACAGCCATTAATGTCTAAACCGCTGGCAACAAAAGTGAGTACACCCCTAAGTAAAAATGTCCAATTGGGCCCAATTAGCCATTTTCCCTCCCCGATGTCATGTGAATCTTTAGTGTTACAAGGTCTCAGGTGTGAATGGGGAGCAGGTGTGTTAAATTTGGGTTTTTCGCTCTCACTCTCTAATGCCCCGTACAAAGCGGTCGGAAATTCCGACAGAAAATGTCCGATCGGACCATGTTGTCGGAAAACCCGACCATGTGTGGGCTCCATCGGACTTTTTCAGTCGGAATTTGAGATCCTGCTCTCAAATTTTCCGACAACAAAATCCGATTTGACTTTTTCCGATCGTGTGTAGAGAATTCCGACGGACAAAGTGCCACGCATGCTCAGATCAAATTAGGAGACCAAACCTATTGGCTACTAGCCTCTACGTAGTTTCGTTGTACGCAACGAACGTCACCACGTTCAGAATGATCGGATTTTCCGGCAACTTTGTCCAACCGTGTGTATGGAACACCAATGTCGGCCAAAATCCGTCAGAAAAAATCAGACGGATTTTGTGGTCGGAATTTCCGACCGTGTGCACGGGGCATTATACTGGTCTCTGGAAGTTCAACATGGCACCTCATGGCAAAGAACCCTCTGAGGATCTGAAAAAAAAATTGTTGCTCTACATAAAGATGGCCTAGGCTATAAGAAGATTGCCAAGACCCGGCAGCTTGGTGGCCAAGTCTATACAGCGGTTTAACAGGACATGTTCCACTCAAAACAGGCCTCGCCATGATCGACTAAAGAAGTTAAGTGGACGTGCTCAGCATCATATCCAGAGGTTGTCTTTGGGAAATAGACATAGGAGTGCTGCCAGCATTACTGCAGAGGTTGAAGGGGTGGGAGGTCAGCCTGTCAGTGCTCAAACCATACGTCACACACTGCAGCAAATTGGTCTGCATGACTGTCATCCCAGAAGGAAGCCTCTTCTAAAAATGATGTACAAGAAAGTTTGCTGAAGACAAGCAGACTAAGGACATGGATTACTGAAACCTCGTCCTGTGGTCTGATGAGACCAAGATAAACTTATTTGGTTCAGATGGTGTCAAGCGTGTGTGGCAGCAACCAGGTCAGGAGTACAAAGACAAGTGTGTCTTGCCTACAGCCTACACCCCTGTATGTTTGATCCACAACACCATACAGACCTCTCTTGTCGTTCTACAAGGCTCTGATGAAGAGGGTTTGTTCCTCCCAAGAAAAAGCAGCATGAGGATATAGAAAAGAATGTCTCAGGCCTCAGTGTCGATAATATGACAACAGAGGGGTTCGAGGTATACCTGACTACTGAGGGCAGAGACCAGAAAAGCAGAGGTTTGAAAAATACGTTTATGGAGAGTATTCTAGGAAAGCTTTCGCTGTACCTATAGTGGGGATCCACTACCGGCTCTTTTTACTTCATCCGTTGAGTGGCTATCAGGAAGTTCCCGTTTCATCGAAGTTGGTCCAGGCTCCATTCAAGACATCTACACTCTGACCACCCACATCGGCTTGGTAAAGCTGTGAGTCGTTCCACAGAGTTCATCTGCCTACCCTGAAACGTCGAGTCTGTTGGCCGTTTGGAGCTTCTCTATGCCCAATTGACTCCCGGTTGCTGACAGGGAGTCCACCAGTTCCGGTAAGCGCACATCCATTTCCATCTGTCCTATATGTGTGTACCAGAAGATTCAGTCTAAGATCATCCTGGCTTGACGCCATCTTCATCTTATCACTTTTGGGACATTCTGTTTATTCTCATTATTTTTTACACATATTATATTTGTGTTTTTTTCACATTTCAAGGAGCACATATCATTGTTCTTCTCATTTTTGAATTTGTTTGGTTTAATAGGTATCACTACCGCTCACAAATCTTAGCGCTGCACTTTCCTTCACATTGCCTACAGTCAAGCATGGTGGTGGAAGTGTCATGGTCTGGGGCTGCATGAGTGCTGCTGGCACTGGAAGCTACAGTTCAGGGAACCATGAATGCCAACATGTACTGTGACATACTGAAGCAGAGCATGATCCCCTCCCTTCAGAGTCTGGGCCACAGGGCAGTATTCCAACATGATAAAGACCCCAAACACCTCCAAGATGACCACTACCTTGCTAAAGAAGCTACCAGCATTTCTCCAGACCTAAACCCTATTGAGCATCTGTGGGGCATCCTCAACAGAAGGTGGAGGAGCTCAAGGTCTCTAACATCCACCAGCTCCGTGATGTCGTCATGGAGGAGTGGAAGAGGACTCCAGTGGTAACCTCTGTAGCTCTGGTGAACTCCATGCCCAAAAAGGTTAAGGCAGTGTTGGAAAATAATGGTGGCCACACAAAATATTGCCACTTTGGGCCCAATTCGGACATTTTCACTTAGGGGTGTACTCACTTTTGTTGCCAGCGGTTTAGACATTAATGGCTGTGTGTTGAGATATTTTGAGGGGACAGCAAATTTACACTGTTATACAAGCTGTACACTCACTACTTTACATTGTAGCAAAGTGTCATTTCTTCAGTGTTGTCACATGAAAAGATATAATAAAATATTTACAAAAATGTGAGGGGTGTACTCACTTTTGTGAGATACTGTGTATAACAATCAATATCCAGTATGTACACATCGTTATGTGCTATGTTATTTGGCAATAAATATGCAAAATATGGTTTGAGCATTTACTAAGTTGTTTGTCACGGTCCCCGTATAAAGTCCCAAATCCCCTTTTGTTTTTATCCCCAGATTTAGGGATGGAGGCGTATAGTTACATGCGCTTAATTTAAAGTCCCAAATAAAAACATTCAGTCATATGGTGCTGTACATGTGATCAGTTATAACACCAGCCATTTCATGGTTTGACAGTTTGGTTGAGGACACAAGCAAACTTGACAGTTAGCATTCCTGGCTTTCCAGGAATGTAACTGTTTTTTAAACCGTTAAATCAATGGGTTTAGTTCTGCTTTATAATTTACTGCTGTTCAGGGATTCTGGGCTTCAGGCAATTTACAGCACTCACTAATATTGGTAGCCTAATGCCCCTTACACACGGTCGGAAAATCCGACCACAAAATCCATCGGATTTTTTCCGACGGATTTTGTCCGACACTGGTGTTGCATACACGCGGTCGGACAAAGTTGTCGGAAAATCCGATCATTCTGAACGTGGTGACTAGGGATGAGCCGAACACCCCCGGGTTCGGTTCGAACCAGAACCTTCGAACGGACCGAAAGTTCGCGCGAATTTTCGAACCCTATACGTTATAATGGACGCGAACGTTCGAAATCAAAAGTGCTAATTACAACGGCCAATATGCATGTTAATGTCATAAAACAGGTTTGGGGACCCGGGTCCTGCCCCAGGGGACATATATCAATGCAAAAAGAACTTTTAAAAACTAACGTTTTTTCGGGAGCAGTCATTTTAATGATGCATAAAGTGAAAAAAAAAAAGTGAAATTTTCCTTTAAATATGGTACCTGGGGGGTGTCTAAAGTATGCCTGTGAAGTGGCATGTGTTTCCCGTGTTTAGAACTGTCCTTGCACAAAATGACATTTGTAAAGGAAAAAAAGAAGCCATTTAAAACCACTTGCGGCTTTAGGTTTGTTCTTAAGTAGAATCTGAACAGGTACATTATGAAGTGTAGCTCCATCCCAAAAAAATCTATTTTTAAGCTTTTTGGAGAACATAGGGAGGGGTTATCACCCCTGTAACATTTGCTGTCTTTGCACATCTGTTCAGAACATTTCACCTCACTTTCCGTCCCAATGACAAATGTTTTGGAAAAGTGGGGTTTTAATTGAAACAAGGATTGGTGATAAAGTATCAGTAGAGAGGAGATACCTTTTTCCCAAATTAAATCTAACAGGATAGAATTTCCCTTCCTAGGGGTAGATTTCCTCTCACTTCCTGTTTTCTCTTTCCATTTGCAAGTAGGAGTCGTTTGTAAGTTGGATGTTTGAAAGTAGGGGCCTGGCGTATATACTCTGCAGAAATTTGCCCTATTAGATGTTGGTGTAGCCACAAGACTGGTGGGCACAGGAATGGGCCCTGCTATGAGTTAATAGATCAAGATTTGTAATTGCATGCACCTGTTGAACAGGGCAGAAAAATTGGGGGTGGTGGTGGTGGTGGACGGTGTTGCCACAAGACTGTAAGCTCTCACAGTTACTCTTGGTGGGCGCAGGAATGGGCCCTGCTGTGAGTTATTAGATCAAGATTTGTAATTGCAAGCACCTGATGAACAGGGCAGAAAAATTGGGCCTTTGGCGGTGGTGGTGGACGGTGTTGCCACAAGACTGCAGGCCCTCATAGTTACTCTTGGTGGGCGCAGGAATGGGCCCTGCTGTGAACTATTAGATCAAGATTTGTAATTACCCGCCCCTGTTAAACAGGGGCTGAAAAATTGTGCCTTAGGCACTGGTGCTGGTGCCACAACACTGCAACCCCTCACAGAGACTGTACTTGGAGCACAGCAGTCACACGTGTTGCGAAGCATTTTTTTAAAAAAATGGAAGTACACGCCCCTGTTAAACAGGGGCTGAAAAATTGTGCCTTAGGCACTGGTGCTGGTGCCACAACACTGCAACCCGGCCCTCACAGATACTGTACTTGGAGCACAGCAGTCACACGTTTAGCGAAGCATTTTTTTTAAAAATTGTAAGTACCCGCCCCTGTTAAACAGGGGCTGAAAAATTGTGCCTTAGGCACTGGTGCTGGTGCCACAACACTGCAACCCGGCCCTCACAGATACTGTACTTGGAGCACAGCAGTCACACGTGTTGCGAAGCATTTTTTTAAAAAAATTGTAAGTACCCGCCCCTGTTAAACAGGGGCTGAAAAATTGTGCCTTAGGCACTGGTGCTGGTGCCACAACACTGCAACCCGGCCCTCACAGATACTGTACTTGGAGCACAGCAGTCACACGTGTTGCGAAGCATTTTTTTAAAAAATTGTAAGTACCCGCCCCTGTTAAACAGGGGCTGAAAAATTGTGCCTTAGGCACTGGTGCTGGTGCCACAACACTGCAACCCGGCCCTCACAGATACTGTACTTGGAGCACAGCAGTCACACGTGTTGCGAAGCATTTTTTTAAAAAATTGTAAGTACCCGCCCCTGTTAAACAGGGGCTGAAAAATTGTGCCTTAGGCACTGGTGCTGGTGCCACAACACTGCAACCCGGCCCTCACAGATACTGTACTTGGAGCACAGCAGTCACACGTGTTGCGAAGCATTTTTTTAAAAAATTGTAAGTACCCGCCCCTGTTAAACAGGGGCTGAAAAATTGTGCCTTAGGCACTGGTGCTGGTGCCACAACACTGCAACCCGGCCCTCACAGATACTGTACTTGGAGCACAGCAGTCACACGTGTTGCGAAGCATTTTTTTAAAAAATTGGAAGTACACGCCCCTGTTAAACAGGGGCTGAAAAATTGTGCCTTAGGCACTGGTGTGGTGGCATGGATCATTGAGGAGGAGGAGGTCAGTGAACATAAGAGGACAGTCACTCAGCATCAGCATAGGCAGTCTTGAAGGGATGTGACATTAAAAATTATTCGGTTATATCCGCCTCAGGTGCCTGGTAGCTGGTGGTGATCCAAGAATGATTCATTTTGATGAATGTCAGTCGATCAACCGAGGCGGTGGACAGGCGCACCCTATGATCAGTCACAAATCCTCCAGCAGTACTGAATGTGTGTTCGGAAAGAACGCTGGAGGCAGGACAGGCCAGTAGCTCAATTGCATACTGTGCAAGCTCTGGCCAGTGATCCATCCTCAGGACCCAGTAAGCCAGAGGATTTTCGGTGGGAAAGGTGTCCAAGTCTGACCTTGCCCCAAGGTATTCCTGCACCATGTATATCAGACGCTGGCGATGGTTGCTGGAACCGATCATACCTTGGGGCTGCGGACTAAAAAATTGTCTGAACGCATCGGTCAGACGTCCACCTTCCCCACCGCTCCTTCTGCCACTGACCGAAGCCTCAGCAACTCGTCGCCCAGGACCAGGAGTTTGTAGCCTCCCAGTTTCTGGGAACGCGTTGCACAGACCTTTCTGCAAGGCCTCCCTGAGATGTCTCATCCTCTGCTCCCTCTGCGACGGCAAGATAAGGTCCGCAACCTTACCCTTGTACCGCGGATCAAGGAGAGTGGCCAGCCAGTAATGGTCCCTCTCCTTGATCCGAAGAACACGAGGATCCTTCCGCAGGCTTTGCAGGATCAGGGAGGCCATGCAGCGTAGGTTAGCTGAGGCATTCGGTCCGGAGTCTTCTGGGTCACTGAGGATGACATGATCGCCAGCCACCTCCTCCCAGCCACGTACAAGTCCACTGGTTTGTTGGGACTGTACATCATCCCTAAAAGACTGCTGCTGCTGATGCTGAGTGCCAGGCTCCACCTCCATGCTCACACAATCCTCCTCCTCCTCCTCCTCCTCCTCCTCCTCCTCCTCATCCTCTTCCTGTGTGATGGGTGGGACAGAAGGAACACTGTCCGGATAAAGGGGGCCTTGAGAGGCAAGGAAGTCCTCCTCTTCCTGCCTCTGTTCTGCCTCAAGTGCCCTGTCCATTATCCCACGCAGCGTATGCTCCAACAGGTGGACAAGAGGGACAGTGTCACTGATGCATGCACTGTCACTGCTCACCATCCTCGTGGCCTCCTCAAATGGTGAGAGGACAGTGCATGCATCCCTGATCATGCTCCACTGACGTGGGGAAAAAAAACCAAGCTCCCCTGACCCTGTCCTGGTGCCGTAGTCGCAAAGGTACTCATTGATGGCCCTCTGCTGCGTGTGCAGTCGCTGCAGCATGGCCAACGTTGAGTTCCACCTGGTGGGCATGTCACATATTAGGCGGTTCTTGGGCAGGTTCAGCTCCTTTTGCAGCTCAGTCAGCCGAGCACTGGCATTATAAGATCGGCGGAAATGCACACAGACTTTCCTGGCCTGCCTCAGGACATCCTGTAAGCCTGGGAACCTGCCCAAGAACCGCTGCACCACCAGGTTGAGGACGTGAGCCATGCAGGGCACATGGGTGAGCTGCCCCTGTCGCAGGGCGGAGAGGAGGTTGGTGCCATTGTCAGAAACGACCATTCCTGGCTTAAGCTGACGTGGCGTCAACCACCTCTCGGCCTGCCCCTGCAGAGCTGCCAGAACCTCTGGCCCAGTGTGGCTCCTGTCCCCCAAACACACCAGCGCAAGCACGGCATGGCATCTTTTTGCCTGCGTACTTGCGTAGCCCCTTGTACGCCTACGGAGCACCGCTGATTCCAAGGACAGAGCACTGGAGGAAGAAGAAGAGGAGGGGGTGGAGGAGAGAGGTGTGTCACAACCAGTAGCAGTAGTCGCGTTTTGGAGGCGTGGTGGCGGAACAACCTCCAACACTACTGCACCTTGTCCTGCATCCCTCCCAGCTGCCAATAGAGTGACCCAATGGGCCGTGAAAGAAAGGTACCGTCCCTGTCCATGCCTGCTGGACCATGAGTCAGCGGTAATATGCACCTTACCGCTGACCGCCCTGTCCAGCGAGGCATGGACATTGCCCTCCACATGCCGGTAGAGAGACGGAATCGCCTTCCGCGAGAAAAAGTGGCGTTTGGGAACCTGCCACTGAGGAACCGCACATTGAACAAACTCACGGAAGGGGGCCGAGTCTACCAACTGAAAAGGCAGCAGTTGAAGTGCTAGCAATTTAGCAAGGCTAGCATTCAACCGCTGGGCATGTGGATGGCTGGGAGTGTACTTCTTTCTACGGTCCAGCAGCTGGGGCAGGGAAATTTGCCTGCTGCAATCGGACGTCGGTGTACTGCAAGTACTTGGTTGTGACACACCTAATTCTACACCTTCAGTCCTCTCAGAGCAGCTTTCAGAGAGGACTGAAGGTGTAGTGGGGATGGAGATCCCAGCTGAGGAGGAGCAAGGAGAGGTCCGCTTAGTTCTTTGGTGTGGGTCTTTTATGTGTGCCTGCCAACGAGCTGCATGGCAGGTCGCCATATGTCTGGTCATGCTTGTCGTGCCCAAGCGGCTGATGTTTTGGCCACGCGAGATACGCTTGAGACAAATATTGCAAATAGCAGTGGTGCGATCTGCTGCACTCGTCTCAAAAAAGGCCCACACCAAAGAACTTTTCTGATAACGTGCAGAGGCAGCGCCCTGCACAGGCGGAGCTCTGCGGTGTTGTACAGTTGCTGTGCTGGCCTCTACCTGGCCTCCAGGGGGCATCCTGCCTCGTTGGACATGTGACGCCGCATCCTCCTCCTCCTCGTCCTCCTCCTCATCCTCTCTCCCTTGAGGCACCCACGTGGAGTCAGTGACCGATGAGGTCCCCTCCCTCTTCACCACTAGAGCAAACCTGGCAGTAAGCTGCAGCTGGTGGAACAGTACTGCCAGATTCCTCAAGCTGGGTATCGTCATCCGAGCCTTCGAATCGTTGGGCATCCTCCTGGAGCATGTACCCAACACTGTGCTCAAAGAGTTCGGGGGACTCCTCAGGAGGACATGGTGGGTCTAGGGAAGGGGTGGCTGATGATGCTCTGTCAGTACCCTGAGCCTGGGTGAGAGAGGATGAGGAGGATGAGGAGGGCTTGGTCATCCATTCTACCAAGCCTTCAGCATGATGCGGCTCCACATGTCCAGCTGCCGAAAACAAAGACGCGCGTGTCCCATGGCCACGTGCTGATGACGATGCACGACCACGTCCACGTCCACGGCCACGTCCACTAGAAACAGAGCCTGCCTGCCCTGTGTTCTTGGCTCTGCACGCTCTGCCTCCCCTTGGCGGTCTTCCAGCCATTGTAGTCGGTAGTCCTGTGGGTGCTGCTGAGAAGAATATATAGGAGCTCTGTGTGATGCCACTAACACACTAGAAGTCCTATGGGTGCTTCTGCAAAGAAAATAGAGGAGCTCTGTGTGATGCCACTAACACACTAGAAGTCCTGTGGGTGCTGCTGAGAAGAATATATAGGAGCTCTGTGTGATGCCACTAACACACTAGAAGTCCTATGGGTGCTTCTGCAAAGAAAATAGAGGAGCTCTGTGTGATGCCACTAACACACTAGAAGTCCTGTGGGTGCTTATGCAAAGAAAATAGAGGAGCTCTGTGTGATGCCACTAACACACTAGAAGTCCTGTGGGTGCTTCTGCAAAGAAAATAGAGGAGCTCTGTGTGATGCCACTAACACACTAGAAGTCCTGTGGGTGCTTCTGCAAAGAAAATAGAGGAGCTCTGTGTGATGCCACTAACACACTAGAAGTCCTGTGGGTGCTGCTGAGAAGAATATATAGGAGCTCTGTGTGATGCCACTAACACACTAGAAGTCCTATGGGTGCTTCTGCAAAGAAAATAGAGGAGCTCTGTGTGATGCCACTAACACACTAGAAGTCCTGTGGGTGCTTATGCAAAGAAAATAGAGGAGCTCTGTGTGATGCCACTAACACACTAGAAGTCCTGTGGGTGCTTCTGCAAAGAAAATAGAGGAGCTCTGTGTGATGCCACTAACACACTAGAAGTCCTATGGGTGCTTCTGCTAAGAAAATAGAGGAGCTCTGTGTGATGCCACTAACACACTAGAAGTCCTATGGGTGCTTCTGCTAAGAAAATAGAGGAGCTCTGTGTGATGCCACTAACACACTAGAAGTCCTGTGGGTGCTTCTGCAAAGAAAATAGAGGAGCTCTGTGTGATGCCACTAACACACTAGAAGTCCTGTGGGTGCTGCTGAGAAGAATATATAGGAGCTCTGTGTGATGCCACTAACACACTAGAAGTCCTATGGGTGCTTCTGCAAAGAAAATAGAGGAGCTCTGTGTGATGCCACTAACACACTAGAAGTCCTGTGGGTGCTGCTGAGAAGAATATATAGGAGCTCTGTGTGATGCCACTAACACACTAGAAGTCCTATGGGTGCTTCTGCAAAGAAAATAGAGGAGCTCTGTGTGATGCCACTAACACACTAGAAGTCCTGTGGGTGCTTATGCAAAGAAAATAGAGGAGCTCTGTGTGATGCCACTAACACACTAGAAGTCCTGTGGGTGCTTCTGCAAAGAAAATAGAGGAGCTCTGTGTGATGCCACTAACACACTAGAAGTCCTGTGGGTGCTTCTGCAAAGAAAATAGAGGAGCTCTGTGTGATGCCACTAACACACTAGAAGTCCTGTGGGTGCTGCTGAGAAGAATATATAGGAGCTCTGTGTGATGCCACTAACACACTAGAAGTCCTATGGGTGCTTCTGCAAAGAAAATAGAGGAGCTCTGTGTGATGCCACTAACACACTAGAAGTCCTGTGGGTGCTTATGCAAAGAAAATAGAGGAGCTCTGTGTGATGCCACTAACACACTAGAAGTCCTATGGGTGCTTCTGCAAAGAAAATAGAGGAGCTCTGTGTGATGCCACTAAACACACTAGAAGTCCTGTGGGTGCTTCTGCTAAGAAAATAGAGGAGCTCTGTGTGATGCCACTAACACACTAGAAGTCCTGTGGGTGCTGCTGAGAAGAAATATAGGAGCTCTGTGTGATGCCACTAACACACTAGAAGTCCTATGGGTGCTTCTGCAAAGAAAATAGAGGAGCTCTGTGTGATGGGACTAACACACTTCAAGTCCTATAGGTGCTTCTGGGAAGAAAATAAAGGTCTGTGTGATGGGACTAACACACTTCAAGTCCTATAGTTGCTTCTGGGAACAAAATATAGGATCTCTGTGTGATGGGACTAAACACACTTCAAGTCCTATAGGTGCTTCTGGGAACAAAATATAGCTCTGTGTGTGTGATGGGACTAACACACTTCAAGTCCTATAGGTGCTTCTGGGAACAAAATATAGCTCTGTGTGTGTGATGGGACTAACACACTTCAAGTCCTATAGGTGCTTCTGGGAACGAAATATAGCTCTGTGTGTGTGATGGGACTAACACACTTCAAGTCCTATAGGTGCTTCTGGGAACAAAATATAGCTCTGTGTGTGTGATGGGACTAACACACTTCAAGTCCTATAGGTGCTTCTGGGAACAAAATATAGCTCTGTGTGTGTGATGGGACTAACACACTTCAAGTCCTATAGGTGCTTCTGGGAAGAAAATATAGCTCTGTGTGTGTGATGGGACTAACACACTTCAAGTCCTATAGGTGCCTCTGGGAACAAAATATAGCTCTGTGTGTGTGATGGGACTAACACACTTCAAGTCCTATAGGTGCTTCTGGGAACAAAATATAGCTCTGTGTGTGTGATGGGACTAACACACTTCAAGTCCTATAGGTGCTTCTGGGAACAAAATATAGCTCTGTGTGTGTGATGGGACTAACACACTTCAAGTCCTATAGGTGCTTCTGGGAACGAAATATAGCTCTGTGTGTGTGATGGGACTAACACACTTCAAGTCCTATAGGTGCTTCTGGGAACAAAATATAGCTCTGTGTGTGTGATGGGACTAACACACTTCAAGTCCTATAGGTGCTTCTGGGAACAAAATATAGCTCTGTGTGTGTGATGGGACTAACACACTTCAAGTCCTATAGGTGCTTCTGGGAACAAAATATAGCTCTGTGTGTGTGATGGGACTAACACACTTCAAGTCCTATAGGTGCTTCTGGGAAGAAAATATAGCTCTGTGTGTGTGATGGGACTAACACACTTCAAGTCCTATAGGTGCCTCTGGGAACAAAATATAGCTCTGTGTGTGTGATGGGACTAACACACTTCAAGTCCTATAGATGCCTCTGGGAACAAAATATAGCTCTGTGTGTGTGATGGGACTAACACACTTCAAGTCCTATAGGTGCTTCTGGGAACAAAATATAGCTCTGTGTGTGTGATGGGACTAACACACTTCAAGTCCTATAGGTGCCTCTGGGAAGAAAATATAGCTCTGTGTGTGTGATGGGACTAACACACTTCAAGTCCTATAGGTGCCTCTGGGAACAAAATATAGCTCTGTGTGTGTGATGGGACTAACACACTTCAAGTCCTATAGGTGCCTCTGGGAACAAAATATAGCTCTGTGTGTGTGATGGGACTAACACACTTCAAGTCCTATAGGTGCTTCTGGGAACAAAATATAGCTCTGTGTGTGTGATGGGACTAACACACTTCAAGTCCTATAGGTGCTTCTGGGAACGAAATATAGCTCGGTGTGTGTGATGGGACTAACACACTTCAAGTCCTATAGGTGCTTCTGGGAACAAAATATAGCTCTGTGTGTGTGATGGGACTAACACACTTCAAGTCCTATAGGTGCTTCTGGGAACAAAATATAGCTCTGTGTGTGTGATGGGACTAACACACTTCAAGTCCTATAGGTGCTTCTGGGAAGGAAATAAAGGTGTGTGTGATGGGACTAACACACTTCAAGTCCTATAGGTGCTTCTGGGAACAAAATATAGCTCTGTGTGTGTGATGGGACTAACACACTTCAAGTCCTATAGGTGCTTCTGGGAAGAAAATATAGCTCTGTGTGTGTGATGGGACTAACACACTTCAAGTCCTATAGGTGCTTCTGGGAAGGAAATAAAGGTCTGTGTGATGGGACTAACACACTTCAAGTCCTATAGGTGCTTCTGGGAACAAAATATAGCTCTGTGTGTGTGATGGGACTAACACACTTCAAGTCCTATAGGTGCTTCTGGGAACAAAATATAGCTCTGTGTGTGTGATGGGACTAACACACTTCAAGTCCTATAGGTGCTTCTGGGAACAAAATATAGCTCTGTGTGTGTGATGGGACTAACACACTTCAAGTCCTATAGGTGCTTCTGGGAAGGAAATAAAGGTGTGTGTGATGGGACTAACACACTTCAAGTCCTATAGGTGCTTCTGGGAACAAAATATAGCTCTGTGTGTGTGATGGGACTAACACACTTCAAGTCCTATAGGTGCTTCTGGGAACAAAATATAGCTCTGTGTGTGTGATGGGACTAACACACTTCAAGTCCTATAGGTGCTTCTGGGAACAAAATATAGCTCTGTGTGTGTGATGGGACTAACACACTTCAAGTCCTATAGGTGCTTCTGGGAACAAAATATAGCTCTGTGTGTGTGATGGGACTAACACACTTCAAGTCCTATAGGTGCTTCTGGGAACAAAATATAGCTCTGTGTGTGTGATGGGACTAACACACTTCAAGTCCTATGGGTGCTTCTGGGAACAAAATATAGCTCTGTGTGTGTGATGGGACTAACACACTTCAAGTCCTATAGGTGCCTCTGGGAACAAAATATAGCTCTGTGTGTGTGATGGGACTAACACACTTCAAGTCCTATAGGTGCCTCTGGGAAGAAAATATAGCTCTGTGTGTGTGATGGGACTAACACACTTCAAGTCCTATAGGTGCTTCTGGGAACAAAATATAGCTCTGTGTGTGTGATGGGACTAACACACTTCAAGTCCTATAGGTGCTTCTGGGAACAAAATATAGCTCTGTGTGTGTGATGGGACTAACACACTACAAGTCCTATAGGTGCTTCTGGGAACAAAATATAGGAGCTCTGCCTGCCTGCCACGAACACACTACAAGTCCTATAGGTGCTTCTGGGAACAAAATATAGGAGCTCTGCCTGCCTGCCACGAACACACTACAAGTCCTATAGGTGCTTCTGGTAACAAAATATAGGAGCTCTGCCTGCCTGCCACGAACACACTACAAGTCCTATAGGTGCTTCTGGTAACAAAATATAGGAGCTCTGCCTGCCTGCCACGAACACACTACAAGTCCTATAGGTGCTTCTGGTAACAAAATATAGGAGCTCTGCCTGCCTGCCACGAACACACTACAAGTCCTATAGGTGCTTCTGGTAACAAAATATAGGAGCTCTGCCTGCCTGCCACGAACACACTACAAGCCCCTCTTTCTCAATCAATCTTTGTAACTGAATCTATCTAACTCAATCTCTGTAAGTGAATCTCTCTACCTAACTAAATCCAGCAGAGTGTCACAGAATCAGCCTGCTCAATCTGCGCCGGAACAGCATGTGACCGGCGCAGACGGTGTGGCGGCCTTTTATAGGGGGGGGGCGTGTACTACAGCCCCTGAGCTGTAATTGGCTACAGGCGTCCTGCCTGTAGCCAATTATGGCTCTTCGAGTTTCCGGGGCTGTGATTGGCCAAGCATGCGGGGTCACAGTGCATGCTTGGCCAATCATCAGCCAGCAATGCACTGCGCCGGCCGCGCCGGCCGCAATGCATTGCGGGGCCGCTCGCATCACACGAACGTGATGCGAGCGGCCAAAATAGTTCTGGGCTCGCCGAGCGAGCGAACGCCCGGTGCTCGATGCGAACGTGGGTTCGCATCGAGCACCGGGCCCATCCCTAGTGGTGACATTTGTTGCCTACGACGGGACTACGTAGAGGCTAGTAGCCAATAGCTTTGGTCTTGTAATGTGATCTGAGCATGCGTGGCACTTTGTCCGTCGGAATTCGCTACACACGATCTGAAAAAGTCCGATAGGACTTTGTTGTCGGAAAATTTGAGAGCAGGAGATAAAACTTTGTCCGTCGGAAAATCCGACGGAAAAAGTCAGATGGAGCCTACACACGGTCGGAATTTCCGACAACATTGTCCAATAGGACATTTTCCGTCGGAAAATCTGACCGTGTGTACGGGGCATAAGACCCCTTTCACACCGAGCCGCCTATAGCGTCGGCGGTAAAACGCCTCTATTTTTAGTGCCGTTTTACCGTCGGATTTGGGGCGCATTTCGGCCGATAGCGGGGCACTTTTACCCCCCGCTAGTGGCCGAGAAAGGGTTAAAACCGCCCGCAATACGTTTAGCTGCGCTTTGCCGGCGGTATTACAGCGCTGCCCTATTGATTTCAATGGGGAGCAGCGGTGGAGGAGCGGTGGGGGAGCGGTAAACCGCTCCTTCACCGCTCCAAATAAGCTGCTGGCAGGACTTTTCCTGACGTCTTGCCAGCGCACCGCTCCAGTGTGAAAGCCCTCCGGCTTTCACACTGGAGACAATGGTGCAGCTGTTTTAGGGCGGATTGCAGACGCTATTTCTAACGCTATAGTGCCTGCAAAACGCCTATGGTGTGAAAGGGGTCTTAATGTGGAATGTACAGTATGTTCCTTGCTAAAGAACATTATTTTTTATCAAGTTGTTATGGGTAAAGTTCCACTTTAAAGTGGAACTAAACCCATTGATTTAACTGTTTCCCAAAACAGCTGCATTCAAAGCATGCCGTGAAGGATAACTGTCACAGATGGTTTTGCTGTCAACCAAACTGTGAAACCATCAAATGGCTGGTATCATAGACTGATTACATGTACAGCACCATGGCAACTGCAGATCAAACATAGGCTAAGATGGCAGCTTCCTTTGCTATAAAAGATAGGAGGGTTTAGTTCCGCTTTAGGAAGCAAAATCTGTTAGTGAACTATTGGTTGTCAGGAAGTTTACTTATTTTACTTTGATCTAAATCCTATATAACTAATGGCGTTTTTCCTTCTTCAAGACCCAAACTAGCGAAGCTGCACTATGTAACCTAATTATTTTTGGCATCGGATAAGCTGCAAACTTCTGCAATGGGCAAAAATGAGAGTACCTAATATACATATTCATGTGGATTAGTAGTTTGTGTTCCCAGAACACCAGATTTCGGTGGAATTAAAGTCCCAGCCAAAGATAAACTAAAAGAAAACCTAAAAATTATGTTTTGAAATACAGTGCCTTGAAAAAGTATTCATACCCCTTGAAATTTTTTTGTACATTTTGTCATGTTACAACTAAAAACATAAATGTATTTTATTGGGATTTTATGTGAAAGACCAACACAAAGTGGCAGATTCGTGTCCCTTAAGGCCCCTTTCACACGAGGCGGATCCGCTTGCACGGAGTTGCCTCTGTCCGCCGGCTCAGCGGGAGATCTCTCGATTGATCTCCGCTGAGCCGGCGGATGACAAGTCCCTCTCTGCTCACTGAGCGGGGAGGGACTTGTCGAGCGCCGCTGGTCTCTATGGAGAGATCGGATGAAAACTGACAACTTGTCCGTTTTCATCAGATCTTACCCGATCCGATCCGCCACGACAGATCCGGACGTAGAGCCATCCGTCTGCTTTTGGTGGATTGGACCGGGACGGATGTCAGGGGACATATCACAGCTGACATCCGTCGCTCCATAGACTAGCATGGAGCGCCCGTTCAGGTCCGCCGTCAAAACTGACAGGCGGACCTGAATGGTCCGTCAGTGTGAAAGGGGCCTTACACCCGCCTGTCTGCAATCCGATCTCCTTAAAAAAAACAGAAGGGGGATCTGTCCCCTTCTGTCTGGGCGGATCGGAGGGCCCTTAGGATAGAGTGGGTTGCATCTGTGTCTGCTCTACATTTGCAGAGTGGACACGGACCTGCCATCCCCCCTTTACGCTCATTATGGTACGCGACTGGTTACCAAGTCGATAAAGTGGCCCTCGCTCCTCAAAAGGTTGGGCACCCCTGGTTTAGATCAAAGCATATTTATATGTTAGAATGGCCCAGTCAAAGTCCAGACCTAAATCCAATTGAGAATTTGTGGCAAGACTTGAAAATGTATATTCACAGATGCTCTCCATACAATCTGACAGAGCTTGAGCTATTTTGCAAAGAATGGGCAACATTTTAACTCTAGATGTGCAAAGCTGGTAGAGACATCCCCAAAAAGACTTGCAGCTGTAATTGCAGCGAAAGGTGGTTCTACAAAGTATTGCCTCAGGGGGGCTGAATACAAATGCACACCACACTTTTTACATATTTATTTGTTGAAAAACATTTATCATTTTCCTTCCACTTCACAATTATGTGCCACTTTGTGTTGGTCTATCACATAAAATCCCAATAAAATACATTTGTTTTTGGCTGTAACATGACAAAATGTGGAAAATTTCAAGGGGTATGAATACTATTTCAAGGCACTGTACATACAGTAAAAGGAACACAGAGATTATGTTTTCCAATCAGACAGGCTGTTGTGTACCAGACCCTCCTTTAAAGCTGAACTCTGGGCAGGTATAAGAAACAAAAGTTATTGCAGCTCTGTAATCATTATTACAATATTAAATGTTCACTACTGGACAGATCTAGGGAACGCATCCTCATAAATATCTCTATAGTCTGACAACCCTTTATTTTGGACATTGTCCTCAACCGCCGATGATATGCCTTCCTCTGTACTGTAACTGTCTCTGTTAAATTTCAGTAAAACCTGTATTTAAAAAAAATAAAAATAACATTAATTGTATTTTTTAAATGAAAGCAGCATGAGTATCTGAATGTGATCTGATATCAGTCTCTTTTAGCTCATGTACAGCAGGGCTGGAGTGTGAGAGGAAGAAACAGTACAAGGAGCCAATCAGTTTATGTGCTGACAAGGAACATCAATCATCATGAGTTCATCACTGTGCTGCTCCTTTTTTCACTGTCCAGTCACAGGCTGGAGGAGGGTCTGGGACAACACAGAAGAGGTGGGTTGAACGATGCTGGCTATCAGACTGAGGACATCAGCAGCAGGAAAATAGTATTGTAGGGAAATCTATGAATTTAAGGTAAATATTGCAGAAAAGTTTTTTTTTTTTTTTTATTTGAACTTTTAGTGGGTTATTCTTTTTTATCTTGTTATTGTTGGCTGGAGTTCTGAGTCAAACTGCAGATAAAACTTTTTTATTTTGTTTTGGATAGAAACAAGAAGGGTTAGAGCTTTGGAAAGTAGATCACCAGCACATTGTATTCTTCTCTTAAGTTTCTTTTATTAGTCATGTGAGTGAAGCTACATTTTGGAGCTCTTTCATCAGCCCCTTCATCAAGCACGTCACTGTTGCCTGATGAAGGAGCTGATGAAAGAACACTAAAACATCGCTTTACTCATGGGACTAATAAAAGAAACGTAATAAGAGCCTATGATGTGCTAGTGATCTACACAGTCTTCCATGACTTTGCAATGGTACCATCCATCCATCGCAGATCACTGCAGCACTCAAATTTTAAGATCGGAGACCATTTGTAGTGCACCACATTCCTTTATTCATGGGTTACAAAATGACCAAAAAGGTTGAAATTTCTGAAAATGTTTTTAATCTTTTTGGTACCTTCCTGTCCCAGTGACACCTATACTTCCTCTTTCTTGTACTGGTGTCGCAGTAAGTTAAGGGAAAAATCCCCATAACTGAGCCACAAACCGAAACGAAAACCCTGCCAGAAGGACTTTTACCAACTCTATTGAGAACTAAAAAATAAAGTTTGAACTAGAGTTGGGCTACTCATATCTGGTGGTCCTGTCAACGTCTAACAGGGTTTTGGTCCAGGGTCTTTGGGCTCCTACACACCCTATTCCATGTACCTATCTGTAAAGACGCCAAACTCACCCTACCGCATTGCCTGATTCAGGGCCTATTCTTGTATCAGCAGAAGCTTGCAGCTTACCTGTTCATTGCTGCCAGATGCGTTTTTGCTGAAGCCTGGAAGACACCCTCTTTATTGTTTGCAGATGTGAAGAGCAACCTGACCACCATGATGATAAATTAAAAAATGTCCAGTATTTTTACATGATTCCCACGCTAAATTTCTGAAAGTGTGCGCTCCCTGGTGATCATATACTCTTCCCACCCTGCATCTGACCAGTCTGGGCATCTCATAATTGACGAAATTACCACCAAGCCTGCAGGAACCCATCTCCCTACCATTCCCTCTATTTCCCATCTTCTCCTTTTTGGGAATCGCTCCCGCCTTTCCCCCCTCAGTTGTTTTGTTTCCTTTTTTTCCCACTCTCCTTTCCCCCTCCTCTTCTTCCAGTTCGCCCCTCTTGTTTCCTTGTGGTACTGTATGACCCTAGGCCTTTGGGCTTAGGCAACTTATGCAGACCTACAACTCCTACCACTAGGTTGTTTCATTGATGTTTTGCTTTACTAAATTGTTTAGTTGCACAGGATATCACTCATGCCTATATGCCTTGTTTCCTGTTCCTTGTTGTATACCCCCTGCGGGGGTGATCTGCTGTCTTGTTATTTACGTGTGCAACAATAAAAAGGACTGTACCAGAACTAGAGTTGGGCTACCACTTACTATGCGCCAATGTTATTTCATGCTGTCAAACACATTCTGGATGTAGGCAGGTTGAAATGTGTTGGTTCTAGCCCAGGTTGGGGAAAGGGTAACTGTTTTATACTCAGTTCCTGGGCTTTTTGGTCCTAGCCATCCTGCCTGTGCTATAAAAAGGGGGAAGACTGAGGTTTGGGGGGGGGGGGTCTAGCTAAACTGGTTGGCTCAGTTCTGCTTGTGGCATCAGGACTGCTGCACCTTTCAGTCCGCAGCAGAAACTGGGACTTTCGGAGACACCAAAACCATGGTTAATGCCAATGCCATAATGGACTCTCGCCTCACAGAGTTATGCCTGGGCAGCCATACTACTATAGTTAGGGTTGTGGAAAGAACGTTGTTCATAATTAACTATTATGCCACACTTGTTCAGTAAAGTTATATTAACCGTTCTAAGCCTGGTCTGAAGTTATTTAAAGGGGTGCATGTTGGTTCTGGCGTTTCTAAAAAAACAGGGTCTGTAAAGCACTATGGGGTATAAGTAACACTACTACAAAAGGGTTAACACCGTACTTTATTACTGCACACAGTGAAAGCTGATTTCTAAGTCTGCGGAACTGCCTTAATGTTAGATTTTTCACATGACTGCAGTCTTTACCTAGTCCCGGGCATTGATGAGCATGCTCTGTGCAAAAGAGTTACCCCCACATGCAGGGCGAAGATGACCCCACCCAAAAAGAGTTTAGAGATGGTGTGTGTTACCAGCATGAGGTCATGCAGATGCCGGGGCATAAACCAAGTTCAGTTTTGACTGGTTTTCTTTAATATTTAAAGTAGCACTAAACTCCCTCAGTGAACATTAACTATTTTTAATCCTTATGCTGCTAGAATGAGTAAATAGATAGGAAGGAATATTATTTTCTTCTTGTTTTAACTTTTTTTTTACATTTCTTCAGTTGCTTCCTGGTTTCTGGCCTTGGCCAAAGTGATGTAGTACTTTCCAGCAGTCTTAATGGGTATTTGATTCCATTCATCCCAAAGAGGGAAGCAGGGGCTTTCTTAGCTAAGCACGCCTGCTCTGCCCCTACTTGCATACCTGACCTAAGGGCAGATGGATTACAGGAAGTAAATGCTACATGAATCATCTGCCCTTACTCAAGATGGCAGGGGCTAGAAATGCTAGGGGGTGTTTTTCTTAGTGATTTCTCAACAAAGTAAAGACATGGAGACATGACTGGATGGGGTAGTTTGCTTTTAATATTAAAAATTAATTAAATTGCGTTTTTGGTTTGTAGTGCTCGGATTCAGTTTGGTTCTGTTTTAAGCATTGATGGCCTGTGACACATATGTAGGAGTGTGCTGTCACACTGAGTGGTGATACCGTTCAGGTGTATAGGTTTGCTTATTGACCTGCATGGACAGGAATACTGAACCCAGGCTTTATAAAGCCCCTGTTGGTTCGGTCTCGTGTGCCCGCACTGTGGAGAGTACAGATGTAGCACCTTCCTAGAATAATTTTATTTCCTAGTTCTTAGTTCTTTGGCTCCTTTGTAAACATTGAAACAGTATTGATTATTTTTGACTGTCCTGGGTCTCACTGACTGCAGGCTCAACTACTTCTGCCGGCCTTCTAGTAGATTCTAGAATGTAGTGGGTTGAAAGAGGCAGACCCTTGGTCTGAATATTTATGTGGTCTCAGCCAATCCCTGGGTGAGAATGTCCAGTAGGTGGCTTAGTTCCTTGGTATGGACATCTTGTTCAGATTCCCAGGAATTTTCTTCTGGGCTGTAGCTCTTCCATTTAATCAAGTACTGTACTTGGTGACTTATTTTCCTACAGTCCACAATGGCTTCCACCTCATATTCCTCGTCTCCGTTAATGATCACAGGTTTAGGCGGGCCGGATCCCCTATATGGAAAAGAATCAGGTACTGCAGGTTTCAAAATGAAATACAGGATGGATTTTAAATGACTCTGGCAAGGACAATTCATATGCAACTTCATTAAGTCTCTTCTTGCCTGAAAATGGCCCCACAAACTTAGGTGCAAGCTTTTTTGAAGGGCATGCTAACCTGAGATTCACTGTAGACAGCCATACCTGATCTCCTGGTTGAAGAATCAGTTTTCCTCTTCTCTTCTTGTCGAAGGCCTTCTTGTTAGTTGCCTGTGCCTTAGTAATTATTTCCTGCAGTAATTTACTGTTGCGAGTAAGGAAATCAACCGTGCTTTGGACAGCAGGAACCGTGGCCCCAGGAACTAAGTCAGGTAAGAAGGATTAGTGAAAACCGTAATTGGTACAAAATGGAGACTGACCTGTTGCAGAGTGGCTAGCATTATTGTAGGCGAACTCCACCAATGGCAGTAACGATACCCAATCATCCTGAATTCCAGGAACATCAATGTGACCCCTGGAGAACTAGGAACATATACAGAAGCACGCTTCACTCGGGTTAGAAGATCCTTTTGTAAAAGTAAGAAGTTGTGACAGGTGACGTGGCAAGTGACATCCTGCAACTTCTGGCAGGCGACGTGGCAAGTGACAATCCACAACGTGTGGCAGGTGACGTAGCAAGTGCCAATCCGCAACTTGTGGGAGGTGGCGTGGCAAGTCACAATCTGCAACTTGTGACAGGTCACGTGGCAAGTGACAATCCGCATCTGATGGCGGGCGACGGTGGCAAGTAACACACCCAGGGCTCCCACTGATTCTGCATTATGGTGAGTTGAACTATTTAATTTTATATAACAATGTAATAATAGAAATAATGTGCTTCAATCATCCTGACACCATAACAACCATGATGCCGGGATGATTGAAGAGCCAACACCAGCCATTTCCCTGATAAATTGCCCACAAAAAGCATATTTTTTGGCAGTGCCCCTCCCGAGACTAGACACTGGATACGCCCCTGCCAGGGACTGTACATGTTTCTCCAGCTGGACATAACCTTCCTGCAGTGTCTTGACAGCTTGGGCGAGGGCCTCAAGATGTTGGCAGATTTCTTCCATAGGAGAGATCCCTCTTGCAGTTTCAGACATGGCTGTCTGATGCTGTCACATACCTGACAGCTGAACCTGACATGCAGAGGGAAAAATGCAGAAAAAGGCACTCTGGCAGCTGCAGTGGGACTGCGCACTAGTCTCTGGTTATGGAGGATGAAGAGGATGAGCATAGTTTAGTAAGCCAATCCACCACCTACTCTGCATGCTGTGGCTGGATAGCGCAGGCAATATCACTCAACAGAGGAAATTATGCCCTGCCTGAGGGCTAACCACATCCATCTTTGCCTGTGGACACATACGCTGCTGGCCCCCTCACAGTGCCATGGGAATGTCTGCCTCTCCTTGTTGGCCTCCCAGACAGGGATGGGGGGGGGGGTGCTTATTAACAAAATGTAATACAGATGTGGAAATGTGTACATGGATGCACTTTAATCAATGGAAAGTGGTGTTTGGTGCACTTTAACCTAAGTAATCACTACACAAACACACTCCACTGACACACTACAATATTCTGCAGTAAAACTGCACTGATGCACTGCAATATACTGCGTTAAACGTGCACCAACTTACTGATATATACTACGTTAAACGTGTAGTAACGCACATAAATATACTGCTTTAAACATGTAGTAACACACAGAAATATACTGTGTTAAACATGCAGTAGCGCACTGAAATATACTGCGTTAAATGTGCACCAACGCACTGAAATATACTGTGTTAAACATCACGTATCGCACTGAAATATACTGCGTTACACATGACATAATGCACTGAAATGTACTGCGTTAAACGGCACATAACGCACTAAAATATACTACCTTAAACATGCAGTAATGCATAGAAATATACTGCGTTAAACAGCACATAATGCACTGAAATATACTGCGTTAAACCTTCAGCAATGCACAGAAATATACTGCGTTAAACGTGCAGTAACGCACTGAAATATACACCATTAAACGTGCAGTAACGCACTGAAATATACGCCATTAAACATGCATGAACGCACTGAAATATACTGCATTAAACGTGCAGTAATGAACTGAAATATACTGCGTTAAACGTGCACTAACGCACTGAAATGTACTGCCTTAAATTTGCAGTAATGCACAGAAATATACTACATTAAGCATGCAGTATCGCACTGAAATATACTGCATTAAGCGTGCACTAACGCACTGAAATATACTGCATAAATGGCAATTAAGCCACTGAAATATACTGTGTTACACGTGCAGTAAAGCACAGAAATAAACTGCGTTAAACGTGCAGTAACGCACTGAAATATACTGCGTTAAATGTGAACTAACGCACTGAAATATACTGAGTTAAATGGCACATAACGCACTGAAATATACTGCGTTAAACATGCCGTAACACACCGAACTATACTGCAGTAAACCTGCCCTGACAAAATAAACTGACACTAATGTAAAAATAAATGGTCACTACACTCACAATGACTGAACTATCACTAGATTCACACTAAAGTGACACTAAAGTAATTCTGAATGGTCGTACTACACTCACACTGATTGAAATATCCCTACATTCACACTAATGTAAATATGAATGGTAGCACTACAATCACACTTAACTATCACTAGATTCACACTAAACTGATATTCTACAATGACAATAGAATCAGAATAGCAAACTAACTCTCTAGTAGCACTGAACAGAGCCCTGTTCTATCTCTCTCCACACCAATATCACACTGCAAATGGCCGCTATTGAAATAATACTTTTATAGTGTGGGGTGTGACTAAGAGCAATGAGCCATGATTGGATAGAGCCATCATGACAGCACACAATCATGGCTCTGACAGTGCTATGTGCTCTGATTGGGCAAAGCTTTCATTGCTTCAGCCAATCAGGGCTTCCAATGCACTGTGCGGCAATGTTCATCGAACGGGCGCCCATCCCTATTCAGTATTCACTACATAAAACTAGAAAATTCCCAGAAGATGTAGTCTTGCCTGGTCCTATCACCATCACCATCATCCAGTTAGACCTGCTCACACATTAAAAATAAAAGAGCTTTACAAATGACCAGAATCTTTAATACGTGTAAATATGACTAAATCTGGAACCATTCCTCATTGTAAATGCACCAAATACAATCATCTGAAATGTCCAGAAGTAACCCAAGACCTTATAGGTATTCCATCCATCTGAAGAAGGTAGGTCAATGCACGTAATTTCTACAGGTCACCAAGAGTGTCCGTGTTATCTTTCCCAGGTAATATTCTGTGCTGCCGGATGATATAGATGGACCAGTTAACAAAGGTTTACTAGGCATTAGTTGATTGTATTTTCTTATTTTAGGTAGGATGTAGAGCAGATGTAGGACAGTCCCATTTCTAATGGTAGGAGGACTTTAGTCTCAATCTTTGGGCTCATAGCAGAATATACACTCAGAATTTTGTTCTTCTGCTGGTTCAACTTGTATAGTGACCGAATGGAAGGGGAAATTGTCAAAAACATTTTGTGTGACTTCATTCAAAATTCTTTTGGAGTCCTCTGAAGATTCTGTGAAAAAAAAGGATGGCTGGTTACATACTGCATTTAAAACATAAAAATGTACTAGTTCCTAATAAAAGACCAAATTTTTATAGTTTTTTTTTTGTTTTGATCCAACGGGGAATTGGTAAAAATGGGTAGAACACTTCATGCTTTTTTTTTGCTTTTTGTGTCCCGTTGGGAAGATATTCCCTCGTTTAGTGTCTCAAGATGTAACATGAAGTGAAATAAAATCTCTTCAGCTGACCATAGATGGATCAAAATCTTGATCCCGCTATGGCTGTTCCTGCTAGACAGAAGTCAAACTAAAGATCAACTTTTTTTAAAAGCAATATTGGAAATTCAAACAGTTATTACTGTAGTAATTGTTCCAGTTAGAAGATTTCCCCTCTTTCCCTGACAATGATATTTTTGGGGTTTTAGATATCAACTTTATTTTACATTTCTTGAATGTTTACACGTTTGTTAAATTATGTTTTTTTGTGAATTGTATACAAAATATTTATTTTACAAAAAAAAAATGTAATTCAAGGTTGATCCATGCCACCCCATTGGCAAACCAAACTGCACGCTTGTTGGCAGCCTGTGAATAAGAGATTAAGCTGAAATATTCTGTGTCTGTCAGGAAAGAAGGGCCAACCTATTATTGCTATTTAGGTATGTTTCATAGCACAGTTGTAAAAATCCTACTATCTCCTTAGGTCCCATCTAGACCTGAGATGTACACAGCTCTGCCATACAGAACAGCTCAGATTTTCTGGTGCAATTCAGAAACACTTTCGGGTTTTTCCTCCAAACAGTAAAGAAGAAGAAGCAGACCGACAGTACCAGTTTCTTTCAGACAGTCCGGCGGTACTGTGTGGTAGGTGACCCGGGATGCATCCTCCAACTGAGTCTCCAGGCTCCTCCAGAGATACCAGCCTTGTTGCTCGGTCCTCTCCTGGAAAAGTCCTCCCCTGGATCCTCCAGTCACTTGGCTTCTCCCCGCAGGCAAGACAGCACAGGACCACCCCTGGATCAGTAGGCTTCAATACTTTTGGGCCTTCCCTTCAGTTGCAAAGCCTCGGGCCAGCCGGCCCCAAGACATAGAATAAGGCAGCACACACCCTAGGTCAGGAGGGCCATGAGGTCGGGATAACGAACCCCAAAAAATGGCGTCTGTACCTTAAATACCCTTACCCAGAATGCGAATGCACAGCGGGTAGACCACTCCCACCGGGCTGTTTCTGAGTAAAAGGGGTACCCAATGCATTTAGCCTGTTGCATTTCCAACACTTACCGGTGGTGACAGCGACACCCACGGTCAAGTGGAAACTGCACAACCCAGCCAAACTGGTACAGAAACCAGAACTTTAAAGTAATTAATCTGAGCCAAACTGCAGCTACAGACAAAATTAAATTTACAAAATAATAGCGTCTGCTCGTTAGGAGCAGGGTGCTACATATATATATATATAATAGAGTATTTTTTTTTTTTTAATTGTCGGTCCCTTTTTGTTTAGAGCGCAAAAAATTAAAAACGTGATGGTGATCAAAAACCACCAAAAGAAAGCTCTATTTGTGGGAAAAAAAGGACATAAATTTTGTAAATGTAAATTAAAGCAACACAGTGCCATATCACAAAAAAGTTGTGGTCATGAAGGGGGGGCAAACCTTCTAGAGGGCAAGTGGTTATTGAATACAAAGCTGCATTTATTTGTGTCCTGCATGGAGCTTAACTTTGCTTGATAGTACACAGAGAAGAAATAGAAAATTCCACACAGATAAAGTCTTTTGTGAGAATTGAACCTCTAGAGCAAGAGTGATAACTACTGTATTGAGCCCACAGAGTTTAATGGTAAGAAATAAGGTAGATCATAAGCTCAATAATAGCATGAAATGCAAAACTGCGGTTTCCAAAGCAAGCTAATTCCTTTCTTGTATTAAGAGAGGTATGGACTCCAGAGAGAGATAATTTTGCTCCTGTACAAATCATTAGTAAGACCTCATCTGGAATATGCAGTTCAGTTTTTAGGACCAGTTCTCAAAAAGGATATCGGGGGACTGCAGAGAAGGGCAACCAAACTGATAAGAGTAATGGAGGAGCTCAGCTATGAGAAAAGATTAGAGGAACAGAATTTATTCTCGCTAGAGAAGCGGAGATTAAGGGGGGTATATGATCAACATGTATAAATATATAAGTGGTCCATATCGTTAACTTGGTGTTGAGTTATTCGCTTTACGGTCAACACAGAGGGCAAGGGGGCACTCTTTACGCCTAGAGGAAAAGAGATTTCTTCTCCAAATACGGAAAGGTTTCTTTACAGTAAGACCTGTGAAAATGTGGAATAGACTCCCTGCAGAAGTGGTTCTGGCCAGCTCAGTAGATTTCTTTAAGAGAGGCATGGGTTCTTTCCCAAATGTACATTATATAATTGAGTACTAACTATTAGTTTACTATTATAGGTAAAATTGATCTGGGGAAAATCGAATTGCCTCTCTGGGGATCAGGAGGGAATTTTTTCCCCTGCTGTAGCAAATTGGATCATGTTTTGCTGGGGTTTTTCGCCTTCCTCTGGATCAACTGTGAGTATAGGATTGTGTATATGTGATTGTATGATATTATTTTTTATTATGGTTGAACTAGATGGACTCGTGTCTTTTTTCAACCTGACTAACTATGTAAAATGGCCTTCTTTATGGAAGTTCATTACATAAACCCCTTCACAGGCCGAATAAAGAAACAAGAACATTTAGCCTCTAATTTCCATATGAATTTATGCTGGGGTTTAGGACTGCTTGCGGTAATACATACAATTTATATTTACTCTCTTGGGTCTGACATATTTTATCTGAATTTATTTCCACTTGACTGATTAGTATGCGCACAGAAATGAGGAGAAACATAACCTGCTGATTATGCACCAAAGTTGTTCCCAGTTGACCAAGGACTGATTTTCCTGCAACAGTGTAAAACTGTCCTAATTCCCAAATCTATATGCTTTGATTTCTTTTTGCTACTGTTTTATTTTAGTAAAGTTTTGGTCACTTTTTTAATTATCCATTTCTGCCTGTTAAAGTGCAGACAACGCCATTTCGAGAATTCAACCAGTCAGAGGCATGGTGGCCCAGTGGTGCTTGAGTAGTGAGTAATACTGTCTTGTGCTGTCCCTTTCATAACTCAGTAGACTCTGTAGCTTTAAAAGCTAGGTTTACATTTATACAAAAATTCATAAATGAACAAGTTTTTGCAGGAAAAGGATGTGCATTTATTATTTTCATATAGGAGCCTACAAAGCATTGATCCTTCAAATTCTTCCTCTAGCTCTCTGCCCGTACCTCTGTCTGGGCTGTCAGCTGGATAGCTGGAGGAAAATTTCAATGGTCTATGAGTGCACTGATTACTATACTCGTAGTCAATTGAGGACTACAAGGTTGTCTGCAGTGGTGGAAATCAGGACATGTAGTTCATGCATTCACAGATCACTGTGAATAAATGACGCAGCCGCACCACACCAATTTTAAATGTGACAGCAGGTGCGGGGAAGAAGTGAGAGTGGAGTAGACATGGGAACTGTGAATGAATGAATGAATGAATGATTTGTATAGCGCTGCAACTGCGAACTGAATCGCCTCGAGGCGCTTGACTGCTCATGTTGGGATGCCATGTATTAGAAGAGGTGGGTCTTGAGTTTTTTCCTGAAGGCCTGATGGTTTTCTTCCATGCGGATGTTGTTTGGTAGAGCATTCCATAGCCGGGGTCCCTGTACTGCGAATCTTCGTTCTCCCTTCGATTTGTAGCGGGCTTTGGGGATGAGAAGGCGATTTTGGTTTGTTGATCGAAGTCTGCGATTCGGTATGTATTTTTCTATTTTCTCACAAAGGTATTGAGGCGCATTTCCTTGTGTACATTTGTGGGTGAGGCAGAGGGTCTTGAATGTGATCCTGTCTTTTACCTTGAGCCAATGGAGCATCCTTAGGGATGGGGAGATGGATTCCCAGGGTTTCTTTCCGGTGACTATTCTTGCTGCTGTGTTTTGGACAATTTGAAGGCGCGCAATCTGGTAATCCGGTAATCCTATGTAGAGTGAGTTTGCGTAGTCGAGCCGTGAATTGATGATCGTTCCTACTACTACCGCTTTTCCCTTTTCCGGGATGAAGGGGATGAGTCTGCGTAGCATGCGAAGGAGATGGTGGGATCCGCTGATTACGGATCCTATTTGTGCCTCCATTGTCATCTCTGAATCAAAGATTACTCCGAGGCTTTTGGCTTTGTTGCTTGGAAGGATGGTCTGTCCCAAGATGGTTGGTGGTGTCCAAGGGGTCTTCGTCTTTTTCCTTGAGTTTGCGTCGAGGAGCAGTAATTCTGTTTTTGATCCATTTAGTTTGAGGGAGCTAGTGGTCATCCAGTCATCTATCAATGTGAGACATTTTCCTAGTTCCTGGTATTGGTCTTTTTGTCCGGTGATCCGGAAGTACAGTTGAGTGTCGTCCGCGTATGACACTGTCCTGTCAAAAAATTTGTTTCGTTTCGTCCCGTTTCGTATATAAAAAAATTCGTAATTCGTAATTCGTGTACGAAATTCTGTTCGAATTCGTACGAAATACGAATTTCGTACGAATCGTACATTTTTTTTTCGAATCGTTAGTAAAGTTACGAATCGTTACGAATCGTTACAAATCGTTAACGCGACTAATGAATTGTCGGTTCTCATAACACAGAGAACAATTCGAATCCAACTACAAATATCGAATTTCAATTTCAAGTTACGAATCGTTACGAATCGTTACGAATCATTAGTAAATCCAACTACAAATATCGAATTTCAACTAATATGAAAGAAATTATAATAGCGGATATAATGAATGCTTCGAATGAATTTGAGATTCAGTATATCTAATATAGAGAACTGTTCCTGCACAAAGTGTCATTTTTGCAGGAAAAAAAGCTATTTAAAATCACTTGCGGCTAATAAAAAGTCGGCTACGTAACACAGAGAACAGACATTCATTGATAAAAAAAAAAAAAGCGTGGGGGTCCCCCCAAATTCAATAACCAGGCCCTTCAAGTCTGGTATGGATAATAAGGGGAACCCCAACCAAAAAAAAAAAAAAAAAGGCGTGCCCCCCCCCCCAAATATCCATACCAGACCCTTCAGGTCTGGGATGGATGTTAAGGGGAACCCCGGCCAAAAAAAAAAAAAAAATGGCGTGGGGTCCCCCTCAAAATCCATACCAGACCCTTTATCCGAGCATGCAACCTGGCAGGCCGCAGGAAAAGAGGGGGGGGACGAGAGCGCCCCCCCCCTCCCGCCTGAACTGTACCAGGCCACATGCCCTCAACATTGGGAGGGTGCTTTGGGGGGTCTGAGACCCCCAAAGCACCTTGTCCCCATGTTGATGGGGACAAGGGCCTCATCCCCACAACCCTGGCCGGTGGTTGTGGGGGTCTGCGGGCGGGGGGCCCAGATCCCACCCCCCCCTGTGTGAAATGGTAAGGGGGTACAAAAGTACCCCTACCATTTCACCAAAAAAGTGTCAAAAATTGTAAAAAATTACAGGAGACGATCTTTGACAATTCCTTTATTAAAATCTTCTTTCTTCTTTCTTCTGGTCTTCCTCAAGGGTCTGGTATGGATATTTAGGGGGACCCCACGCCATTTTTTTTTTTTTGGCTGGGGTCCCCCTTAATATCCATAGCAGACCTGAAGGGCCTGGTTATTGAATTTGGGGGGACCCCCACGCTTTTTTTTATCAATGACTTCAATGAATGACTGTTCTCTGTGTTACGGATCCGACAATTCATTTGCCGGCAATAGCCGCGAGTAATTTTAAATAGCTTTTTTTTTCCTGCAAAAATGACATTGTGCCGGAACAGTTCTCTATATTAGATATACTGAATCTCGAATGCATTCGAAGCATTCGAAGCATTCGTTATATCCGCTATTATAATTTCTTTCATATTAGTTGAAATTAGATATTTGTTAGTTGTTGTATTAGAATTGTTCTCTGTGTTACGGGAACTGGTACGGTAGTACTGGTACTGGTAGTGTCTCGTCCGGCATCAGCGTCTGTTCTCGGGCCGCTCCTCGCAATGGGAGGCTCCCGCTCTGTGAGACTTCGCTCCGGCTGACAGGTCTTTTATAACGGAGGGCACCTGGTGACCCCGCCCCATCTGACGTCATGGGGAAAGCCATAGGGAAGTCCCCATGACGTCCCCGTGCGTCAGAGGGGGCAGGGTTACCAGGTGCCCTCCGTTATAAAAGACCTGTCAGCCGGATCGAAGCCTTACAGAGCGGGAGCCTCCCATTGCGAGGAGCGGCCCGAGAACAGATGCCGATGCCGGACGAGAAGACCGGAGCAAGAAGAAGCGGATTGGAGGAAGAAGAAGATGGTAGAAGATGCCGGAAGGAGAAGATGAAGAAACCGAAGGATGAAGGAAGGAAGACCAGAAGAAAGAAGAAAGAAGATTTTAATAAAGGAATTGTCAAAGACCGTCTCCTGTCATTTTTACAATTTTTGTCACTTTTTTGGTGAAATGGTAGGGGTACTTTTGTACCCCCTTACCATTTCACACAGGGGGGGGGGCGGGATCTGGGGGTCCCCTTGTTAAAGGGGGGCTTCCAGATTCCGATAAGCCCCCCGCCCGCAGACCCCCACAACCAATGGCCAGGGTTGTGGGGATGAGGCCCTTGTCCCCATCAACATGGGGACAAGGTGCTTTGGGGGTCTCAGACCCCCAAAGCACCCTCCCAATGTTGAGGGCATGTGGCCTGGTACGGTTCAGGCGGGAGGGGGGGGCGCTCTCGTCCCCCCCTCTTTTCCTGCGGCCTGCCAGGTTGCGTGCTCGGATAAAGGGTCTGGTATGGATTTTGAGGGGGGGCCCCACGCCGTTTTTTTTGGCCGGGGTTCCCCTTAAAATCCATCCCAGACCTGAAGGGTCTGGTATGGATATTTAGGGGGGACCCCACGCCATTTTTTTTTTTGGCTGGGGTCCCCCTTAATATCCATACCAGACCCTTCAGGAATTTGGGGGGACCCCCTATGCTTTTTTTTTTTTAATATCAATGAATGACTGTTCTCTGTGTTACGGAGCCGACAATTCATTTGCCGGCAATAGCCGCAAGTGATTTTAAATAGCTTTTTTTTCTGCAAAAATTACACTTTGTCATTCGAATCATTCGAATTCATTCGACTTCATTCGTTATATCTGCTATAATAATTTCTTTCGAATTAGTTGAAATTCGATATTGGTAGTTGGATTCGAAAAATTTGAAGCTGAAATTCGTAAACGGAATTTTTCCTGCAAAAATGACACTTTGTCATTCGAATTCATTCCAATTCATTCGAATCATTCGTTATATCCGCTATAATAATTTATTTCATATTAGTTGAAATTCGATATTTGGTAATCGGATTCGAATAAATTCGGCGACGAAATTCGTAAACGGAATTTCGTATTCCGTACGGAATTCGTATTCGAAAAAATTCGTACTACGGATTCGTAAATTCGTACGAATTTCGAAAAATTCGTACGAATTTCGAAAAATTCGTACGAATTACGAATTTGTACGAAACTAATCGCACATGTCTACAGTGGAGGAGAGGCATTTGGAGCATGTTGCATGTTACACTCTAAGGTTAGGTTCGCATCTCTGCAGCAAGTTAAAGCGTTCAAAATCACACAGGTTGCTGACCCGCAGAGAAATGCACTGCACTTTAGCAGACATGCGAGGGTGGCATACATTTTTAATGGCACCTCTACGCATTGGCAAGCACAACTTTTTGGATGCGCCAAACTGCATTGTGTAACACATTTTGGACAATTTCATGCTCCCAACTTTGTGTGAACAGTTTGGAGATGTCCCCTTCCTGTTCCGACATGACTGTGCAGTGATCAGTGCCTGACTTCACAAATGCAGTTCTGGAAGAATGGTCAAATATTCCCATAGACACACTCCATATGCCATGTACACACGTCCCGTTTTTTTCCATCGGAATAAACTCTGGCGGTTTTTCCGACGGAGTTCCGCTGAAACTGTCTTGCCTACACACGATCACACCAAAGTCCGACCGTCTAGAACATGGTGACGTACAACGCGTACGACAGGACTAGAAAAAGGAAGTTCAATAGCCAGTAGTCAATAGCTGCCATCTCGTACTTGCTTCAGAGCATGCGCCGTTTTTGGTCCATCGGAACAGCATGCAGACGAGCGGTTTTACCGATTGGAATGGATTCCATCGGAAATATTTAAAACATGTTCTATTTCTAGGTCTGTCAGAATTTTCGGAGAAAAAAAGTCTGATGAAGCCCACACACGATCGGAATATCCGATGAAAAGATTCTGTCTGACTTTTTCTGCCGGAAAGTCCAACCATGTGTACGCGGCATAAGCCTTCCCAGAAGAGTTGAAGCTGTTATAGCTGCAAAGGGTGTGCCAACTCAATATTGAACCCTACGGACTAAGACCATTAAAGTTCATGTGTGTGTAAAAGCAGGTGTCCCAATACTTTTGACAATATAGTGTATGTGTACAGGCCTAAATATGGGTGTAACATGTAACATGGTGCAAAAGGAGAACTTTAAGCTGCTCACACCCTTTTTAGCTGGTTTCTGATGAACCAGATGAAATTCACTTAGTGGATGGTCCTTTTGGCCAGTTGAAAAAAAAGAGCCAGGTGGAAAATTGTTGGCAAAACAGTGGCTGCAGATGCAAGCAGAGTCTCCTGTACTGACTCCGCCTCCTAAAACTCACAAAGCACAAAGCAAGGTCCATAAAGACATGGATGAGTGAGTTTGGGATAGAGGAACTTTGACTGGCCTGACCTCAACCCAATAGAACACCTTTGGGGTGAATTAGAGTGGAGACTGTGAGCCAGGCCTTCTCTCCAACATCAGCGCCTGACCTCACAAATGCGCTTCTAAAAGAATAGTCAAACATTCCCATAGACACACTCCTAAACCTTGTGGACAACCTTCCCAGAAGAGTTGAAGCTGTTATTGCTGCAAAGGGTGGGCCAACTCAATATTGAACCCTATGGACTAAGATTGGGATGCCATTGATTGTAAAGGCAGGTGGTCCAATACTTTTGACAATATAGTGTATATATTGCAGATTTCCATTCATTAGATGAGGGGGTTGCATTCGTTTTGTTCTTTCATTCATTTTGTTTTCACCTGGTAATCCTGTGTCTTCATGTCTACACTCAATGTTCCACTGTATCTATAGAGAGCCATCGCTGCCACTCAGGCTAGACTTCAAACTTGTCTTCTTTTCTTTATCGCCCTTACATGGGGCTAGAGGAATAAGTAGTTTACATGTTTTTTGTATTCAGTTTCTGCCCACACGAATTGTTGAGGAAACTACATTTTTGGCAGGATCAACAGGTATCTTCTGTATTTGCTGAAAATGTGCTTATGGTCACACGGTCGGCCTTTCCGACAGAAAAAGTCAGATGGGAGCTCTTCATCGGATATTCCAACCGTGTGTATGCCCCATCAAATTTTTTCCATCGAAAATTCAGACGGACTTAGATAGAGAACATGTTCTATATTTTTCAGACGTAAAAAATTTTGACGCAAAAAAAAACACGCATGCTCGGAAGCATTGAACTTAATTTTTCTCGACTCGTCGTAGTGTTGTACGAGGCAGAAGCTATTGGCTACTGGCTATTGAACTTCCTTTTTCTAGTCCTGTCGTACGCGGTGTACGTCACCGCGTTCTTTGACGGTCGGAATTTGGTGTGACCGTGTGTATGCAAGACAGCTTGAGTGGAATTCCATCGGAATTCCTTCGAAAAAACCTCCAGAGTTTATTCCGACGGCAAAACCGGTCGTGTGTACGCAGAATTAGTCTGAAAAATTTAAGCTAATGCAGCCAACACATCTAAGGACTTAAAATCGTCAATATATTAAATTTTTTTGTATATGGGTTTTGTTACAGTAAATCTAAACCCCAAACCAAAAATTGTATGCATTGAAGCTTATCAGTCTTTAGATGTGGTGGCTGCAATCTACTACATTTTTGTTCTTGGGTTTAGTTGTGCTTTAAGCAACGATTATTCGTGTTCATTGCCGTAGTTTGTCCGGTTCCGCCGTCAGACACTATAAAGCCTCAGGTTCACAGTCTATATGAGTGATGGTTTGCTGTGTTCCAGGCAGCAGCAGACAGGTCACTCAGAACCCCGAGGCATTGTTATTCCCTGATGGAGAGCTTCCGGGGCTGAGCGGCTAGTGGCAGCGGAGGAGCGCGTTCTGATAAAAGCTGCTGAAGGATTGAATGACAGGTAAAGCCTTCAAATAAAAGAACATTAAAAAGTAGCTTTATTGCGCAACAATTGAACTTTTGTTCCTGGCACACATACAGTTACTGACCTGTGGCAATGTGGGCGGAGAGGATGACTTGATTCATTGTTAAAGCCAAGAGATGAAGGCTGTGGACTGATTTAACCCCATTCACAGTAAGAATACTCTGCTTCACGACACTGTAATTAATCCCGCGAGGAACCCCTGTAAAGCAGAATGATTTCCTGTTAGATGGGAGGTCGCCCGAAAGTCATCAATGAAACACGGGAGATTGCAATCTCCAACCTCTCATTAGAGTTCTTAGAAATGAAGATTAAAGCCAGCTTTCAATCTATAGACTGTTCATTTGATGCAAACAACAGGCACCTTTCATGCTTTTTGGAGACCTCTTGGAGATAAACAAACATACAGCGCTATACTTGTGATCCCCATGCCTATTGCAGTTTCGTTCAACAGGACCATTAAAGTGTAACTAAACCTATCAATTTAACTGTTTCCCAAAACAGTCACATTCAAGGCATGCCGTGAATGATAACAGTTATGCCGCGTACACACGACCAAACTTTCCGGCAGACTAGGTCCGACAGGATTAGTCCGTCGGACAATCCGAACGTATGTGGGCTAATCTGTTAGTTTTTTTGGGGAAAAATCCCATCAGACCTAGAAATAGAACATGTTTCAAATCTATCCGACGGACTCAATTCCGACAGACTTAAATCGGGAAAAACGTTTGTCTGTGTGCTGGTCCGATGGACCAAATACGATGCAAGGGAAGCTATTGGCTACTGGCTATTGATATTAAATGATGATTTTGTGCTCAAGTGCACCAAATGATGATGGTGTAAGAAATATATAAGTGAGTGTGATGAATTAGTGGTCACTGTTCCGTGACTCAAAAAATCAACATACACTGAACGTGCTAAAATAAATCAATCACATAAATAAATCACATAAATAAATTATGACATATATGTGACTAAAAGTGCAACTCATGCTAAAAGAAAGACGTTCTAAAATCACAACAATGAATACAGCAAATGCAATCAAAACTCCATAAATATATGAAAAATGTAGAACAATGGATATATATAAAAGTGCACAATGTGAAACCACAGATAAGTGAAAATAAATAAATAAATATGAGTCCACAGGTAGAGTTAATGAAAAAGATGTATGATAGTGGTGGTGACACCCATTGGCGTAAGGCTCTATAAGTCTCTTAAATTGTGATAAGCGGTGGTTTTCCTCTCTCCAAAAGTGGGGGGTGTTGGGTAGTGAGGACCTGCTCCTAGATGGTGCTCCCTAGCCTCTCACCTCTCAAACGATAAATATGGGCATCAAGACCGGCACATGTAGTCAGCTCCAATTCTGCATTCCCACTTGGATGGCTCCCAACCAGACCTGCTTCTATTCGATAGGTTCCATAAACGGAGTCTCCACTCCCTGTAAGTCGTGGACCCAGGGATATCCCTCCACTTGTTTGTTTGCGGTAATATCTGTGGTTTCACATTGTGCACTTTTATATATATCCATTGTTCTACATTTTTCATATATTTATGGAGTTTTGATTGCATTTGCTTTATTCATTGTTGTGATTTTAGAACGTCTTTCTTTTAGCACGAGGTGCACTTTTAGTCACATATATGTCATAATTTATTTATGTGATTTATTTATGTGATTGATTTATTTTAGCACGTTCAGTGTATGTTGATTTTTTGAGTCACGGAACAGTGACCACTAATTCATCACACTCACTTATATATTTCTTACACCATCATCATTTGGTGCACTTGAGCCCAAAATCATCATTTAATATCTTTTGTTCTCACGGGTTTGTGTTCACCCTTAGATTTTGCTGCTTGTTTTAGGAATTTTTCCACATACAGCACCAGTGTTGGCACCTATTTTGGGTTTTTTGATTTTGTTTATTTATTCATCTATTCACTCCAACATAGTTTCTAGTTCGTAAACAGCGCGAAGGACACCCACATTCATTACTGGCTATTGAACTTCCTTGTTTAGTCCCGTTTACTCCGTTAGTTCGGAAAGTCCGTTGGAATTCCGCCAAAAGTCCGTCGGACCTAGTTTGCCGGAAAGTCTGGTCATGTGTACGCGGCATTACAGTTACTGACCTGTCAAGCCATCAAATAGCTGGTATCTTAAATGATCACATGTGCAGCACCATGGCAACTGCAGTTTAAGCAGAGGCAAAGATGGAAGCTTCCTTGGCTGTAAAATATAGGAGGGTTTATTTCAGATTTAAAGAGGACTAATGCCCTGTACACACGATTGAAAATTCGGCCAGCAAAAGACCGTTGAGAGCTTTTGGTCGGAAAATTTGACCGTGTGTATGCTCTATCGGACTTTTGCTGGCGGAATTCCCGCCAGCAAAAGATTGAGAGCAGGTTCTCTATTTTTCGGTCGGAAAAAGTTCCGATCGGAAATTCCGATCGTCTGTAGCAATTCCGACGCGCAAAATTCCTACGCATGCTCGGAAACAATTCAACGCATGCTCAGAAGCATTGAACTTCCTTTTTCTCGGCTTGTCGTAGTGTTGTACGTCACCGCGTTGTTGACGTTCGGTAGTTCAGAGAACTTTTGTGTGACTGCGTGTATGCAAGCCAAGCTTCAGCGGAATTCCGTCAGAAAAAAAACATCCAAGTTTTTTATGACGGAAAATCCGCTCATTAGGCTCGATTCACACTTGTACGACACCAAAGTAGCTCCGACTTTGGATTGCAACTTTGATGCAACTTGGATACTACTTTTGGCTCTGACCAGTGATAATGAACAACTGTTGCACAACTGTTGCATTGTATAACAATCAGGTATGATTTTAAGGCCCGGTTCACACTGGTGTGACATGGGATCCAACTTGTGAGAGTACAAGTCGGATGACATGTCAAATTAAATGTTTCCCTATGAGAGCCATCTTAACTATTTTGGGACAAGTCGCTCCAACTTTAGAAAAGGTTCCTGCACTACTTTGGTCCAATAATGATAAGACTTCAATACCATAAAGTGTAAAAAGTCACATTCAGTCAGATAAAAGTTGGATTGAAGTTGAAGGGCAAAGTCGGATTGAAAGTGCTACTTTCGTGTCGGAACAGTGTGAACATAGCCTTATGTAACTTTTGAGGGTTAGCATTGTCTATGGCGCTCAAGTTGCATGAAAGTCGAACCAAAGTAGTGCATGAACTACTTTGAAGTCGCAGCAATTTTAAGCTGCACATATATAAATGGTTATCATTGGAAAACATGGGGAACAACTTGTCATGCAACTTTGATGTCCAAAGTTGCATGACAAGCTGCACAAGTGTGAATGGGGCCTAAATGTCAGAAACTGACTTTGCTGTCCTTTTGTGCACATACAGTCCAAACATTTTATTTCTTGCTGTCATGCACTGAAGCTGACTGCTTTCCGTGACTATCTGCAGGCTCTTACCTCTATGTTAAGCAGATGTTACCCCAGGGTGCAGGTGCCCTACATGTCATCACAGGTTCACAATCAATGGGGCAGTTTTGCGCATGTGCTGACCTCTATTAATTATAGAGATACATTGCCTTGAAAAAGTAGTCATACTCCTTGAAATTTTCCACATTTTGTCATTTTACAACTTATTGGGATTTTGTGTGCTAGACCAACACAAAATGGCACATAATTGTTTTTTTTTTTTCGTTTACAAACTTTTTTATTTGGTGCAAAAATTGGTACAAAACCGACATGGCATAAGTAATATAAAAATTACAGAGTGTCAAATATAAATATAGACAATATAACATACATATGATGTAGTAGTAGATTTTGTTATACAGAAAAAATAAAGGCAGACATTATGGTCTTTGTTATAGAGAAGTAGAAGGAAAATAATAAATGGTTTTCAAATTTTTTTACAAATAAATATCTGAAAAGTGTGGCGTGCATTTGTATTCAGCCCCCCTTAAGCCTTTTAAAATATCTGTCAAATACAATACCCATTACCATTCTCAGTCCTGGGTTTGATAGGTCAGCGATCCCCTATTACTTCCATCCTAACAATATGGCTATGAGACCTGACTTGTGAGATGCAGAGACATTGACTAGTTGGATCAGTTCCTCTGCCTACCTCAGTTTCAGTCCCTTGGGCCGCTGTGTTAAACTGACCCCATCACCAGGCAACAATAAAACCAAGCCAACCTCTAAAACAGGCATCACTAAATGGCAGACTGCGGACCGGATCCAGACCTTTCCAATGCCTTTGACTCCTTCCAGTTGGGTGTATTTTGGTTTACCCCATGTGCATGTGTTTGTGAGGGGATTGTGTAATATTTCTTACCTTCCATTAGAACGATGAGAATATCTCGTAGAACGGTGACTGTTGTGGCCAAGACAAAAATGGAGAATATAAAAGTACAGATGGGATCAGCTATCTTATACTGAGGCTACAAAAAAAGACAAAAAGAAAAGAAAAGAAAAAGACATAAAAAAATGAGACTCCTTTTCACATCCTTAGTCTTTTGTTTCATTCCCAACATCCCTAACCCTTATAACTCTTTTTTGTAGCCTACGTGAACTTAATCCCCCTTCCAGTCCGACAGTATAACCCCATATTCACAGTATGTCCCATCTCCTCCAGGACAAGTGACTTAGCCGCTCACTTGCTCAGGATGGCAAAGACAAAGAAGATTCTTAGCTATAGCTAGGAAGGCCCTATATGACCCCAACTGTACCACAGCCTCTACTACCCTTGTTTCTGTTCCCCTGCTGATATTTACATTGGCTGACAAACACTGGTAGATAATAAATGCATACTTCAAACTAACTCATAGAGATCAATACAGTGGATTGACTTAGTTACTGACTTGTACAGACCCTGGCGGTCTCTACACACTACATGAAGCTCTATCCACTAAAAAGGAAAAACTTTTTTTAACCGCTTTTGGTTAGGTAGTGGGTGAAGCCTTGGTTAAAGGGTTAAAGGGTCGGACTTATATTTCAGTTGTTGGCAAGTGCTGGGCAGTTGTTATATTTTATTATATAGAGAATGTAATATAAGCCAAAAAAAAAAAAACAATAAGAGGGAGCATCCAAAACCGACAGGTAGACAAAACTAACAGGTAGACAGGAAGTTAGTTGGTTATTATTGCACGTTAAAGTGATTGTAAATGATCACCTTGTAAAACAACCCATTAGGTTTAAAATAGAAATGAAAGGCAACACATTTGTGTATAGATATAAAAACACATTATAAATACCCTTTCCCCCCATTTTTTTAAGTGATCACATTCCCTCTGTTCTCAGCTGCATAAGAGCTGGGGGGGGAGAGAAGCAGCAGCACACTGATCTTCCCAATGAATGGCTGTGCAGGGGGGGTCAGGACAAATCTGGTCATTGGAGGAGAGCACAATGAGTTCTCATTACAGCTAACGAACTGACCATACTGTGCTCTCATGGGAAAATAATTTAAATGCAATTCCTTGCTAAAAGCATGAAAGTTTTTTGGATGAACAAGGGCATCTCTTGGACAAGAGGCAAGAGATGGCGCCAACCCAATGGAAAAACCTGGAGGTGGAAGCTGCAAGAGTGACAAGGTGGCTCCTGGAAATCCGATTAGTCAGCTTAGGCTGTAAGATGAAGGGTGTGCACAGACAAACTCCCGGGGATGGAAGGGAGGTCCATGTCCCAGCAGCTCCTGGGTGTATGGATCTGCCACCTGGGGATACCAAGGCAGGTAGAAATGGCCGGGCGCCCAGGTCTGACTGCCGTGTAGCGTGATTCGTCACTCAGGGATGCTGTCACTAACCAAGCGGAAGTGGTGCCTGATGGCCACAAGCTGTGGGCACCGCTGGGAAGGAGATTCAAGCTGAGACAACTGTGCCCAAGAAATGTGAAGAGCCAGCTGCAAAGACTACATGTTTCGGAGCAAAAAGCCTTATGTAAATGCCTTATGCACATTCTCAAATTTTGGTTTGTCTATTTGGTCTCATTGGTTATGAGTATTGAGATAGCAGCGACCTCAGCTTATGCATTTTCCCAGTGACTCATGCACCTGGACTTTTTTTTGTGTGTATGTGCTCTCATGCATAGTGTGGTCAATTTTTAATAGGAAAGCAGAGGGACTGGCAGGAACACCGGGGATTTCACACAACGGAAGCAATACAAAGAGAACAGGATACTACATGGTACAGAAGGCACATATAAGGAATATGTAGTGTTGGGGTGATAAACGCTTTAAGTTCATTGTTGTAGTACCCAAGTTCTATGAATCCAGGATATAACTAAATATCACTATTGGGTGGAATTACCTTTTATGTAACTGGAGCAAAACGAACTTGTAGTCTTTTATATGTTTAATTAGTACAAATTGATTAAAATGATTGGAAATGTGAGATAGACAGAACACTGATTAAAGCAAACCACTCATATCCTACTGAAAATACACAATTGTCTTTACTCTGAAGGACAGGTGGTTGACTTATTTTAACTTTCAGCCCTGAGATTATCTGACCTTGAAGTATATGATGAGCGCACTGATTAGCACGCTGATGCTCTGGAAGAGATCTCCGATGACATGGATGAAGGCTGCACGTATACTAGCATTAGTCTGAGGCTTGTAATCCGGTGCATTATGTTGATGCTGACCTCCAGTGTAGCTGTGACCATGTCCAGTGTCGACGTGGCTGTGACCATGTCCAGTGTTGTGGAGGACCACAGCCAAACTGTTCAGATATAGAAAGATAAGAACAGTCACCAAGTTATAAAGCTGGAATCTTCATTGTCAATCTTATTTTTTCCAAACTTTTTTTTAACATCTTTAGCCTTCAAAACACATTTTGCATGAAAGAAGAGATACAGCTTGACAATGTATATTAATCAGGCAAACACTTGTCTAGGAACTTTTACAGTAGAACACAGAAAGCCAAAGTAAACATCTAAGTAGAATAATCAATGTGCCTGGTGAATCCCTCCTATTCAGCCACCCACCCGGTCTTGTCTCAGAGGAGGATGGGTAAAAGGGGGGTAAAAACAGGGAGAGGTGGGGGAACAGGGAGGTGGTGGAGGAGAGGAAAAAGTGAAGACTAAAGGCTAAAGGGCAGGATAGAAGAGAAGGTTAAGTCTAGTTCACATGGCTAAATGATTCGTCACCTTCGGTCCTCAGACTTATAATAAAGACACAAAACTGCATGATGTGGTTTAAACGCTTTGTAGCAGATACCAGGAGACTTCCTACAAGATTTTGACTCGTTGGTATCGGACTCCACACGTCTTAGCATCAATGTTCCTGGACACAGCCCGTTATGTTGGCGATGCAACATGCAGCCTGGCACGCTGCTTCACATCTTCTGGGACTGCCCTAAGATCTGACCCATTTGGCAACAGTTTCTAGGGATTATACACAAACAATTGACAATCCAGCTGCAGTGCTCCTTAACTAGACTCCTATGTCCAGTAAGAGATACCGCAAGTCGTTGCTGAAGCATCTCCTGATTGCCGCTAGGGCATGTATCCCCAGTATGTGGAAACAATCCCCACCCACTGTGTCGCATTGGTTTGCCAGGGTAAACGACATCCAACAAATGGAGTGCCTGATGGCTGCAGTCAAGGACAGGACAAAAGAACATAATACGCAATGGCTGTATTGGGATATGTTTCACTTTTCCAATGAATATTTAGCCTATTCTTGACTCAGATCGCTCATCTTGGGGCTAGATTCCTGGTTCCGTTTATCCCACCCTACCCCTACCTCTCTTCTATGGGTCGCACTCTATCAGTTTTTTTTGTTTGACACAGCGGGCTGAACGAAAAAACTGAAGAGCTTGGGAGGAGATACTGTACTAACAACCCATTGTTAGAACAGTGATCTCCCTGCTAAGCTATTGTGTTCTGACATGAGTACGGCCCCCCAGCCAGAACACACTGGTCAGCGCTCTCAGCCATTGGTTGAAAGTGCTGATCAAATGCTGATCAGCTGACTTTTTTCGGTCATGCCCCTTCGACAAAAGCAGGAAGTTCAGTTGGCTTCTATTGGACCGGCTGCTGTACACACGGGCCAAATGTTGGCCAGTTTCTATTGAACTGGCTAATACCACCCGATACTCAGCCCTTGTGTACTGGCTTTAGGGAAGGCCCTTACCTCTGCCCCTTCTTGGAAAAATAGACCCCAAGTAAGTCAAACCAGCATCATCCCCCTCTCATTTAACACTGACCATAACATGATGGTCCAATAGAAAGTAGGCTAATTATATTTTATGTAGATATTATAGAGGTGTGGGGGAGTACGCTATTGTAAAATGTGTCAAACTGTGCCAAATTTTGTGGAAGCTATCAATCTTATCCTGTTTAGTGTGTATAAATAGATGTAAAATAGATTTTGTAAATGGGTATAGAATCTGAATGAGTGTGTAATAAGAACATTATTGGTTTATGGTCTATAACCTTGGCAATAAATGTGGAGATGACTGAATGTGGACATGTGCAATTTGTTTTGTTACGAATCAAAATTCTGACTAACTTTTTGTTATTCAGAGATTTGGATGTATACAAATCTCCGAATCACAATAGTAGCAAATTTAAACTAATCCAAAATAAATTATAACGAAACAACAAATTCATTTGTATTGATTTGTTAGTAATCTCTTAAAATAATGAATTACTTCCAAAATTACGAATTGATTTGAAACAATGAAAATACTAAATGAATCCGAATATATGAAGTCAATTTTGCAAACAAAATGTTTCCGTCGTGCACATATCTAGCTGAATGTACTAATCACCAAAAGGCTGGATCATGGTAGACTTTCCAGAATATGTGAAAAAGGAAGTCTGTCTCTTTGGAGCAACACCAGAAATGAAGAGTGTGTTTATCAAATTTGTTTAGTATTTCAGAAGTTATATACCAATAAGAAAAGATTTTTTCATTGGTCCATTGTATTCGATGGTCCCAGCCACCGTGTATTTCAGATTTTCATTGGTTTTGAAACGCCGGTGAAACCAGGCTGTATGCTGCACCTGTGCCTCCCAGGTGTCCAGAAATGGCAGCTTTTTTTAAACTGTATAAGCCATGACACCCGCGTACATGAGCCCTTAGATGATAGAGCATTTCTTCAAACTGTTATCTTATGTTAATGAGTAGCTCCAAACTAGCCATACAATTTAACATCTGCCTACACATTCTTTGTATAATCTCCTTTATATTTACCAACATGTAGGCAGGTTGCCTACCCTTGGTTAGCTAGTCTACCAGCTGCCTAGGTTGGGAGGAAGGGGTTAATGTTCTTGTGTGTTTTCCTCTTGGGTCACCTCCATCCTGTGTTATAAAAAGGGAAGAGGCCCAGACCAAGCACGTGGAAGTGGGACCTTAGAACAGGCTCAGGATGCCTGTACGGAGACTCAAAATTTTGTCCTAAGAAGTTTGTTGGAACGCAGGTTCATCGGAATACTCCCAGGAGATGAATTCCTTTGCTCGGGCTATTGCCAGTTTTGACTTTTCCCAAAGATGGTACACAGGTATACAGGTAACCTGGGGCAGCCACAGTTTAGTTAGGGAAAGGACATTGTCGCATATGGTATATGTTCTGCCTAATGTTCAGTAAAGTTGTTCACCCTGCTCAAAGCCCGTTCTGAAGTTACTCGAGGGGTGCCTGTGGGGTCCTGGCATATCTCTCTTAGAAACTTGGATCTGGACTTGCACATTAGGGGTTTATGAAACATCACTACAACAAAAGGTTAACTTGCAAAGAAGTTGCTATGCAACAGCAACCAATCGTTGGCGTGGTACCTGAATAGTTCATAGTTATAGTTCATAGTTAGTCAGGTTGAAAAAAGACACAAGTCCATCCAGTTCAACCAGGTGACAAGTTCTCAAGTAGCGAGAGGGAACGACATTTGGCTCCTCTCTAGCTGTCTGTCTCCGTCAGTCACTGAGAACGGATAGCATTATGGAGATCTAATACCTGGTTACTTGGTATGGAATCGGAAGGGTTAAGAGGAGCATGCATGAGGTCTACGCTATGTGCTCAGTGGACGCTGACTGGTGCAGTGGACACAGGCTTTGCATGTGCCTCCTAATGCAACACATATACCTGTTCAAGTGTGTAGAACAAGAAACAATATCTTTGGAAGAACTCTGCATATATGACTACACACAAGTGGATCATATCTAAATTGGGGACTACCTTAATGTTTGACTTTTACAAGACCGTGGCCCTCGTCTGGTCACGGGTATATACCCCTGTGCTGGGATGGGTGACATTGTTCATCGCCTGGCGTAGCCCAAAGAACCCACCATGGGGTAGGCCACTTATGTGACCCACACTTGGTACTCAATGAGTTAATGGGGAACATGGAGGAAGAGTCACCTGTCTGCCTTACAAACAACTACAAAGCATGACAGCCTATCTAACAATGAATTCAAATAATAACAGATATAACTTCACAGTCTCAAGTTTCTGGCAAATGCATTCCACATTCAGGTTGTAATGTGTGTGGCCAGCTTCGGCTTAAGGGCTATTATTTATTTAGGAACTGCCAACATCACCTACGGCACTGTAAAATCTACAACAGAGATACAACAAAATATACTAAAATGCAGGAAAAAGAACTCAAAGGAGTGTGTGTATGATATCCAGAAGCAAAGAAAGAAAGAAACAAAGAAAGAAAGAAAGAAAGAAAGAGACAGACAGACAGATAGATAGATAGATAGATAGATAGATAGATAGATAGATAGATAGATAGATAGATAGATAGATACTGTAGATCAGTGGTCATCAACCTTGTCCTCAGGGCCCACTAACAGGCCAGGTTTTATGTATTATTTTGGGGAGATGCAGACTAGAAAACTGCAATCACTGAGCAGCAAATGATATCACCTGTGATGTATTTTAGTTATCTTGCAAACCTATGTCTGTTTTTCATCCATCCGTTTTTGGATGAAAAACGGACATACATGTACCCCTATGGGATAGCGGATGTCAGCAGATGAGCATCCGCTGACACCCGCTATCGTCCGCCTCCGCTATTGTCCGATTCTGCAGACAGAGGAAAACCCTATTTTTCCATATGTCTGCAGAGCGGATCGGATGAACACGGACAGACGGTCCGTGTTCATTCGATCCCCCATAGAGGAGAGCGGAGAACTGACACAGGGCGGTCCCTGCACAGCGTGCAGGGACAGCCCTGTCATCAGCCGGCTCAGCTGTGATCAGCTGAGCGATCCCCGCTGAGCAGCGGAGCTTCACGGGGCGGATCATTACGGATCCGTCCCGTGTGAAAGGGGCCTTAGTGGGCCCTGAGAACAGGGTTGATGACCATTGCTGTAGATAGACTGATTTGGAAAACAGAGTGCTAGAAGAGAGATGCAGCAACCTATGACTTTTCACAAAATGAGGCCTGATGATATGGGAGCCTGATGAAAAATGAGTAGACATGTGCACACTGAAATATTTTGTTTCTGAATTTCATTTCGTCTGAAAAATAAACTTATTTAGTTACTCCCGAAATTAGTTTTTATTTATTTTGTTTCATTAAAAAATGCATTCGTCCGAAAATCCGAAATAATTAAGGTCGAATCTATCATTGAAGGCTTATGGTGTCTGTCGAATGTTCTAAGAAGATTCAACAGAGCAGCTAAACTGTACAACGCCGCAATCATACATTTCCAGTCGAATGTTCCGCCTACAAACTATAGTAGAATTCTAATGTTGTATGACACTAGTAATAATTATATTTATTAATTATTATTATTATTATTAGTCAACCAACATTAGAATTCTTCTATAGCCTATGGGCAGAGCATTTGACCATAAATGTCCGCTCGCGCAGACTGCTTCGTCAAATCTTTATGGCAAATCTTTTCTCTCTATGTCGAATAATCTTGGACTAATAGAGTTAGATTAGGCACATTCAACCTTTTTTGCTATTGTCTCTATAATGTTGAATCCTTTCTCTCTATGTCGAATCTTTTCTATCTTTCTCTCTGTATAGAATAATCTTGGACTAATAGAGCTAAGGTTAGGCACATTCGACCACAGGTTCGATGGACACAGATCACTATTGTCAGCGTCGAATCTCCTATCTATATCGAACTGTTGTCACAACGAAAACGAAAATAAAGCATTTGTTTATGTCGGATCTTTCGGTTTTCGTATTCTGCACGTTCGTTATCGTTTGTTAAAACGATAATGAAAAATCCTGAAATTCGGACGAAAACCACTAATCAATGGCATTTTCAGGTAATTGGCTGGAATATCCAGCCCACAATACCACCACACAGAATAAAGTTGGCCACACACATTACAATCTGGTGGCACAATCTCCATTAGATTTGCCAACAGCTATATACTGCAAGGACCTGCTTGTCTAAATTAAATTTAATAGATTTTCTCCTTTTCTCCAGTGCCCTGTATTGTCAGAGCTGAGTAACAGCCACACCCCTCAGCACAAGTGTATTCACACAAACTAGTAATGCAGAGGAAGAGAGGGGGCGTGTCTGACCAGGTCTGTTACTGAGTTCTGATTACTGCCAGCACTGGTTTAACTCCGGTGCCTGGACTGCTCGGTCATATTTTGACACCCTGCGCAACTGCTGTAACATGACAGAGTAGGTAGGATTATGAAAATGGAGGATGTTATTCTGAGGTTTGATAAAAAAAAAAAAGTGACTGCATACAGTATTCCACATTGTTTTACAGTACAAAATTATTAATTATCATTTGGTGTATGTACTTACAAACATGGGGTGATGTATACTATAGAAAAGTAACTGAACTTACATAATATTTGCTCCAAGGGCACACGCTGATGTGATGAGCATCACTACCCCATCTATGTTGTAATCAGGATGAAGAATTCTTTCACACGCCAAGTAAACCAGCACGCCTGTGACCACCCAGATGGCAATCATGGACATTAAGGCACCAACTATTTCTAAAATAAATACAGACAAGTATTTGCAAAAAGCAGGTTATAGAAGCAGATTGTCTTGGCAGAAAATGTCAAAATGGGTGAGCACTGGATGAATATGGCCTTAGTGAGTTGGACTGCAGGGGGGGTTTGGGTCTAACACAGTAAAACCACTTAAACTGTAATTCCAGCCAAGGCACACATTTTAAATATATTGGAGAAGGGTTAGAACCTCTGTCTGGGTTTTTTTGATTTCTGTGTCCTTCTTTGTAGGTTTTTTTTCCCCATTTGGTTCGTAGGCTCCCCCTGTTTCCTGATTACTCAGGTATAGGGATGAGCTCAGGCATGTTCAGATCCTAGTCCACTTTTACTATCCCGCCAAGAAGCTTCAACTGTGGACTGGCAACCATAGGCTGCCGAGGAAATCCCCGCCCTGCAGACGAATGTATACAAGGAGTGTATACGCGCGGCTGCTGGGCGGGGAATGCCTTGCGGGAGAGCTCAGGCAGGGTTGGACTAGGATTTAAACTTGCCTGGACTTATCCCTACTTAAGAAGTGGTAGTCTTTCACTACATTAAATCTGTGGTATGTATTTAGGAATACGGCTATAGAGAAGTGTTGTATTTCAGTCATATAAAAATATTTATTTAAGCTATTTATTCATTTTTGTTGTTTCATTATTTATATAGCTACAGACACTAAGGCTCAGTTCACACTGGGGCAACACGACTTCCAGCACGACTTTTGGAGGCAACTAGGACACGACTTGAGTATGAATAACAGCGCGACTTAGAGCGACTTCAACATGACTTGGGGCGACTTACAACACAACTTTAAGTCGCCCCAGGCCAGGCGACTTTGGCCGTGGCCAATCAGAGAATAATCAGCTCTCGAGGGGGAACTCCACGCCAAATTTTAAATAAAAAAACGGAATGGGTTCCCCCTCCAGGAGCATACCAGGCCCTTAGGTCTGGTATGAATTTTAAGGGGAACCCCTACGCCGAAAAAACGCCCCCCAAAATCCATACCAGACCCTTATCTGAGCATGCAGCCTGGCCGGTCAGCAAATGGGGTGGGGAAGATCGAGCGCCCCCCCTCCTGAACCGTACCAGGCCGCATGCCCTCAACATGGGGGGTGGGTGCTTTGGGGAAGGGGGGCGCCTTGCGGCCCCCCCACCCCAAAGCACCTTGTCCCCATGTTGATGAGGACAAGGGCCTCTTCCCAACAACCCTGGCCATTGGTTGTTGAGGTCTGTGGGCGGGGGGCTTATCGTAATCCGGGAATCCCCCCATATCCCGGACCCCCACCCTATGTGAATGAGTATGGGGTACATTGAACCCCTACCTATTCACCTGGGGAAAAAAAGTGTCAATAAAAAAAAACACAACACAGGTTTTTAAAGTAATTTATTAATCAGCTCCGGGAGTCTTCTTCCGACTTCGGGGGCCTTCTTCCAACTTCTCTGCTCTGTTCGGCCTCTTCTCCCGGTGTCCGGTCTCTTCTCCCGCTCTTCTGCTGGGTCCTCCACTATCTTCTTGCAGCTCTTTTGCTAGCGGAGGAGCCCGGTCTCCTCCGTCCTTGCTCCCTCTTCCCTCTACTCTCTTCTTTCGTTGTTGACACAACGCTCTCTCCCGCTGATATGCCGTGTGAGCATTGCGCGATCACTTATATAGGAATGGGGCGGGGTCACCGGGTGATGTCACACGGTGGCCACGCCCCTTATGACGTCAGGTCCCGAGGCATGCTGGGACTGTGACGTCATACGGGGTGGGGCCACCGGGTAGATTTTTTTAATATTTTCCCAGGCCCACTGGAACATCTCTTTACAACCTACAGAAGATTGTTCCATTTTGGTCACTCTTGCGCTTTTGCCGCTGGCAAAAACTTTCTTGCGACAGGATTGTTATGCAGGAGAGATATATCATGGGATCCTGCCAGCAACAGGGTCACAAATGTGATTTGGGACTCTCAGAAAAAGTAAAGAGCATTTCAGTGACCATATGCTCCATACATGCATCTGGGGAGTCAGGGAGAAGGACTGTGGTGGAGCTCAAGGATAAGATCTGTCAGCACCTTCAGGTCTTGGAAAGAGGTTAATCCTATCCATGGCCATGCTTACCTGCTCTGTACCAGCCATAAGTGAGCCTTTTTGTTGCTGGCTTTGAGGACAACCATAGAGAACCGATGCTGATCAGGAAACTGGACAGATCCACGAAGAGATGGGCTGCATCCGCCACCACTGCCAGGCTTCCCGCTATATAGCCCCCTAGAAATAAGGAGACAGAATCAGTAGCTTGTTGAATCTGTTCTAGATCCATCAACAACTACTGTACGTAGTTAGAGCCTTACCTGATTGGATTCAAATGGAATAGATTGTTTTGCAATATATTCAACATTTTCCAAGACCCATACATTTTTTCTCATATGGTGTGCCACAAGCACCATGCTGTCTCTGCCTTCTTATATATATATCTACATTGGGCATTAAATACCACAATGCATTGTTTCAGCTTTTACTAACACTATTGTCCACTTGAGATAGTACTAACACTAATGTCTGTTCTCGTATATGTACTGTATATATGCCCATGGGCCTGGGCAAATTTTACATTTCCACTATGGATCTGTATATTAGGCAATAATTTTGTTGCTGTGTAAGATTAAAAAAGTAATACATACAATGTTTTTTGGGGACAATCTAGGCATTTGTTTTATTTTAAATTAAAAAAAAAAATACATTTTATTCTATGATCTCTGCAGTTTAAATTTTTTTTTTCAGTTTTGCACATTTTTACACTAATAAATAACAAAAATTAAACATTATTGATAAAAAAAGGGAAAAAATTATGGTAAAAATAAAAAAGGGAGGAAGGATTCAATTGAGGTTGATAAAGAGATAAGGAGTTAAATAAGAATGCATTTTATTTAAAAATTATATATAATTTTTTTTTACCTTTTTATATATTCTTTAAAGTGGTATTAATCCCAAAAAAATGTAATACTGTATATTGCAGCTTACCAATCCTTAGATATGGTGGCTGCAATAGTTTTCTTTTTATTCCTTTATTTCATCTGGGGATCCTGCCAGTAACACACTTCCTGTATAAAGGCCCATACACACGATCTGACTTTTTGACAACAAACATGCAAATTAGCTGTTTTAAAGCAACATCCGACCGTGTGTACGCTCCATCGGACAAACTTTTTAGTTTTTCGTCAGACTTTTGTTGGCTGTACGAATGGACAAACTTTCCGGCAACAAAAGTCTGTGTGTACAGCAAACCATAGGACTTTTGTACAAAGTACAAACACGCATTCTCAGAACCAATGCAAAAGATCAGACAACAATACAGAAATTGACCAAAGGTGGCGGTAAAGAGCAGAAAAACCACGTGATTTGGTGAAAGTTGGCTGAAAAAGTCCTGCCGTGTGTATGCAATACAAGTTCACGGCCGACCCAATGGTCCCAGAAATGTGTCAAAAATGTCCGATGTTTCCGCATAATGTTGCAGTCACAATAAAAATCGCTAATCACCGCCATTACTAGTAAAAAAATATTATTAATAAAAATGCTATAAAACTATCCCCTGTTTTGTAAACGCTATAACTTTTGCGCAAACCAATCAATAATCGCTTATTGCAATTTTTTTTACCAAACATATGTAGAAGAATAAGTATCGGCCTAAACTGAGGAAAAACATTTTTTTTAATATATTTTTGGGGGTTATTTATTATCGCAAACAGTAAAAAAATAATGCGTTTTTTTCAAAATTGTCGCTCTTTTTTTGTTTATAGCGCAAAAAATAAAAACCGAAGGGTTGATCAAATACCACCAAAAGAAAGCTCTATTTGTGGGGAAAAAAGGATGTCAATTTTGTTGGGGAGCCACGTCGCACAACCACGCAATTGTCAGTTAAAGCGACGCAGTGCCGAATCGCAAAAAGTGCTCTGGTCTTAAGCCAGCAAAATGGTCCAGTCTGAAAGTGGTTAAGATCAAAGATACAACTATGTTGGTGTCCCTTGTCAATTTTACATTTGTATTTTTTTAAATGTAACTGCCTTCTCCCAAACTGTCATTTAAAGTTAAACACATAGCCAAGTATTATTCTCCACAATTTTTTTTATTGTGCTTTAAAAAAAGAAAACAAATAAAATTAGACATGCTATCTGCCAATAGAACTTAACCAAAAAGTGCATTCTATGCATCCAAAAATATAGAAAATATTCCAAATCAAATCATTATTCAACCAAAAAAATAATGTCAAAGCAATAACTCCAAGGCCAATAATAAATAACACATCATCTCCTCCGATTACGCAACATGTCTGGTTGACGAACGGGCGTTCAGAAACGAACTGAAAAGCACAAAATGAAAAGCGCAAAATGAAAAGAGCGAAATGAAAAGCGCGAAATGAAAAACACTCCAAACTTCTACTAACAAAATTAGCAGAAGGAGCCCAAAGGGTGACGCTAAAGAGCTGAAAAACAACGTAGTACGTCAATATGTTCGGGATTGTTGGCCAACAATTGTGGGCCGTGTGTATACAAGACACGTTTGGGCCAACAACCTTTGGACAAAAGTCCACGGTTTTGTTGGCCAACAATTCGATCATGTGTACGAAGCTTAAGCCTTGTCAAGCTGCTAATTAATACTTTTTTGGGGGGGTTTAACTACTTCCAGTCTGGGCCTTTTCTGGCATTTTTTTGTTCACATGTAACAATCAGTATTTTTTGCTAGAAAATTACTTAGAACCCAAAACATTATATATTTTTTTAAAGCAGAGGCTCTAGAGAATAAATTGGTGGGTTTTGCAACAAAGGAAGCAATACAAATAGAACAGGATATTTTTGTTATACAAGTACATAGTACAGCAGGCACATCAGGAATATGAAGTGTTGGGTTTACATACTCGTTAAGGTAGGAATGCATTTTGTACTTACCAGCAATTTCTGCCACAATAAATCCCAAGCAAATTACTGCTGCAATGTAAAGCTTCTTCCTGGCTATTTTGTGTTCCTTCTGCCTGGCTTCATGGGCTTTTGTATTATTGCTGTGACAATGGTATGTGATGACCGATGGGCGACAGTCCTCATCCTGATTTTTTTCTTTAGTAAACGTACCCGGGTCTCCACTGTATAAAATAAGAGGAGATTTCAGCAGTTAAAATGGAAACACACCCATGGCACTGAGATCAAACATTGTAAAAGTGGGAGCCTTCAGCCCTAATAGTTTTTGTGACTGAACCTAAAAGTAATACCGTGTACACACGATCGGATTTTCCAGCGGGAAATGTTGGATGTGAGCTTGTTGGCGGTAAGTCCGACCGTGTGTATGCTCCATCGGACATTTGTTGTCGGACTTTACGCCAACAAATGTTGGCTAGCATGCTCTCAAATTTTCCGCCAACAAATGTGTGTTGTCAGACTTTCTGAGCGTGTGTACAAAAGTCCAAAGTACAAACACATAATGGAGAATTAACATTCATGACGTGGCAAATCATGAAATCTCCAAATGCAGCGCACAATTCTCTTCTTCTTTAATGGGATAAAAATGAAGCTGCTTTGCTGGTGATACTGATGGAGTTATTGCAAAAACATTTCCAAAGGCTTTTTTTTCTAGTGATATCAAGAGTATTATTATTATGCTTTTTTTTTTTTTTTGATTTGTGCAAGTTACCACAACACCATTATCCCGTAGTTTTTAAGATCAAAGATACAACTATGTTGGTGTCCCTTGTCGATTTTACATTGTATTTTTTAAAATGTAACTGCCTACTCCGAAACTGTCATTTGAAGTAAAACACATAGCCAAGTATTATTCTACACAATTTTTTTATTGTGCATTTAAAAAAGAAAACAAATAAAATTAGACATGCTATCTGCCAATAGAACTTAACCAAAAAGTGCATTCTATGCATCCAAAAATATAGAAAATATTCCAAATCAAATCATTATTCAACCAAAAAAATAATGTCAAAGCAATAACTCTAAGGCCAATAATAAATAACACGTTATCTCCTCCGATTATGCAACATGTCTGGTTGACGATCGGCCGTTCAGAAAGGAACTGAAAAGCACAAAATGAAAATCACGAATCAACACTCACCAAGCTTCTACTAACACGAAATTATCAGAAGGAGCCCAAAGTGTGGCGCTAAACAGCTGAAAAACCACGTAGTACGTCTAGTACGTAACGATCGTGTGTACGAGGCTTAAGGGTTTATGTAAGACAGGGATCCTCAAACTACGGCAGTCCAGCTGTTGTGGAACTACACATCCCATGAGGCATTGTAAAACTCTAACATTCACAGACATGACTAGGCATTATGGGAATTGTAGTTACTGAACAACTGGGGGGGCCATAGTTTGAAGACCCCTGAGTAAGAGATGAGGAGTAAGAATAGGGTCTGAATTATTCCTTTTGGGTTTAAAGTAGAACTATAGACAAATGTTTTATTTTTATTTTATTTTGGATAGAGTAAGGGAGGGTCATAATCCCAGTCAGATCATTTTGCCTTCACTTCCTGTCCCAGAGCCAAACAGGAAGTGAGAGGAAATCCCTGAAAATTAAGGGAATCCCTTGGGGACCCCCAGGTCACCAGAACTAGTGTACCCATTGAAAGATTTCCCCTCTATTACTTTTATGGGGATAACCCAAAATGTGGGATTTTCCTATACTTTTGCACTGGGTGATAATGGTAAACAGGACAAATAGAGAGAGTAAATCTTCCTAATGGGGACACAGACAGCAATAAAAACCTGGCAGGTGTTCTAATCCCTCTCCAGTCTATCCAAAACTAAAAAAGAAAAAAGTTTTGCCTTAAAGTGGTGTTTCTCCCCCCCCCCCCCCCCCCCCCCCAAAAAAAGAGGATTAAAAATCATAAAAAAATAAAAAAATAAACATTTGGGAAAAAATAAACAAATTCACCTCTAAATGGCTGTTGCTAGGGGGTCCCTCGTAGTCTGCCTCCTTCAGTGCCCGGGCTAAGTGACATCACTTCCCCTCGGCGCAGGAAGGGCTCAGCTCTGCCCCCTCCCTCCTGTCAGTCATCTGGGACACGTGACAGGTCCCAAATGACTGCACGGCCAATCACGGCCACAGTTGCAATGCCGGCGCCGCTGAGCATAGGGGGCAACCAGCAGAGCTTCGACCCCCCCGCATCGCTGCACCCTGGAACAGGTAAGTGTCCGATTATTAAAAGTCAGCAGCTGCAGTATTTGTAGCTGCTGACTTTTAATTATTTTTTTCTAATGGATACTCCTCTTTGAGTTGTAGTTTAATGTTAAAGGCTAAGTTCACATTTCTTCACTTTTCTTTTCAAAATTCCAGCTCCCCTATGCACCAATATAGCATTAATGTTCTTATTTTGCAAAAATAAAACAGCTTTCCTTTAATTCTACACAGTCTTACCTCACTCTCTTCATAGCTGTTTAACCACTTGCTGCCCACCCACCGTCAAATGATGACAGGGCGGTGCGGCTCTTGTTTTAGGTGGACATCATATGACGTCGCCCTAGAACGGACACTCTCGCATGCCCGCGGACGCGGCGCGACCCCGATCTCTGTAAAGAGCCGATGACGCGGCTTAACAATGTGATCGGCTTGTCCAATCACAGCCGGCCGCATGTAAACACGGAAGTGCCGAAGTGCCGGTAATCGGCTCTCATCGCCTCACACTGACAGAGTGAGGCAACGTACAGCTACGGCGATTTGCGGGATCATGCCACCTTGCCGCAGTATAATGATGGCTGCTGGTTGGCCGGCGGTTAATTCAGAAACAAAAATGCTTCCACAATAAAAAGACAAAAGACAAAATGTGGTCGCTATCTATGCCTCGGCCATTCCCATACTGGGTGTTCTTTGAGGTTCTCTGGGTGCTCTATGGATCACATGTAGTATGCTTTGGCAATGATGTCCTCTAGGTCAGTGGTCATCAACCCTGTCCTCAGGGCCCACTAACAGGCCAAGTTTGCAAGATAACTAAAACACATCACAGGTGATATAATTTGCTGCTCAGTGATTGCAGTATTCTAGTCTGCATCTCCCCAAGGTAATACATAAAACCTGGCCTGTTAGTGGGCCCTGAGGACAGGGTTGGATGACCACTGCTCTAGGTGGATCCTATGTAATAGGGTTGCCCTATCACATGTGATCCACCGAGATGACATCATTGCCACAAACTCTACACTCCACCTAGTGGCTGATAAAGAATATTTCCCAAGAGGAGCACACCATCAGCTGATACTAGTGCCAGGGCTGGGCTCAGCCCTTCCTTCTCAGAGCTGGCCACTCAGCTGTCGGCTAATTGCCAGCTCCTATCTCTCCACAGTTACTGAGCTGTTGATGATTTCCTGCTCGTCAGTCCTGCCTACTTAAGCAGTCCAGTCCAGAGGATAAACAGAAAAGTCAGTGCTACTACCCATACACCACATAGATAGCAGAGCTCCCAGGTGCTCGATCCACAGTCGCTGGCTGAGTAGAGTAATGTAGAAAAAATGATCCGCACTCCGGTTTTTGCTCTTAAAATTTCCTAATTT